>CM026400.1:551375-582340 GCA_014843695.1 Archivesica marissinica
ACACGATCAGTTTCCTCTGGTTTTACTGGGTGGATCCACATGATCAGTTTCCTCTGGTTTCACTGGGCTGATCCACATGATCAGTTTCCTCTGGTTTTACTGGGCTGATCCACACGATCAGTTTCTTCTGGTTTTACTGGGCGGATCAATACAATCAGTTTCCTCTGGTTTTACTGGGCGGATCCCTGCGATCAGTTTCCTCTGGTTTTACAGGGCGAATCCCTGCGATCAGTTTCCTCTGGTTTTACTGGACGGATCTCTGCGATCAGTTTCTTCTGGTTTTACTGGGCGGATCCCTGCGATCAGTACATGTGCACATCCACATTGTGCCAGCATAGGCTCAATACTCATAGCATTTCATATTGCAGAAAATTCCACACACTGGTTACTGAGAACTGGCTCTGGACCGTCCGTGCTAAATCAATATCCCTTGCTAGTGCAGAAATATCCCTCGCTATTGCAGAAATATGCCTCGCTATTGCAGAAATATCCCTCGCTATTCCGATAAGGCCATTATTTGTGCGATACTAGTACTTGGTTTTTGTATTTAAACCAACGCTGAAAGTAATGGTGAAATATGTCATGTAATTTCATAATAGTTGTGTCGTAACAACACATTTGTAATGAAATTCCATGACAAAATTATTTCCTGAATTTTCAGTTACAAACAAAAAGACATACGAATGTGTTGCTAAAATTATTTGAACTATTGATATTTATTTTACACAGTATGCAAAGAGTTAAGAACTGTTGCATTTTATGAACGGCTTATGTAACCCATATCATCTACACGAAATGAACGGCTTATGTAACCCATATCATCTACACGAAATGAACGGCTTATGTAACCCATATCATCTACACGAAATGAACGGCTTATGTAACCCATATCATCTACACGAAATGAACGGCTTATGTAACCCATATCATCTACACGAAATGAACGGCTTATGTAACCCATATCATCTACACGAAATGAACGGCTTATGTAACCCATATCATCTACACGAAATGAACGGCTTATGTAACCCATATCATCTACACGAAATGAACGGCTTATGTAACCCATATCATCTACACGAAATGAACGGCTTATGTAACCCATATCATCTACACGAAATGAACGGCTTATGTAACCCATTCATCTACACGAAATGAACGGCTTATGTACCCATCATCTACACGAAATGAACGGCTTATGTAACCCATATCATCTACACGAAATGAACGGCTTATGTACCCATATCATCTACACGAAATGAACGGCTCATATAACCCATATCATCTACACGAAATGAACGGCTTATGTAACCCATATCATCTACACGAATGAACGGCTTATGTAACCCATATCATCTACACGAAATGAACGGCTTATGTAACCCATATCATCTACACGAAATGAACGGCTTATGTAACCCATATCATCTACACGAAATGAACGGCTTATGTAACCCATATCATCTACACGAAATGAACGGCTATGTACCCATATCTCTACACGAAATGAACGGATTATGTAACCCATATCATCTACACGAAATGAACGGCTTATGTAACCCATATCATCTACACGAAATGAACGGCTTATGTAACCCATATCATCTACACGAAATGAACGGCTTATGTAACCCATATCATCTACACGAAATGAACGGCTTATGTAACCCATATCATCTACACGAATGACGGCTTATGTAACCCATATCATCTACACGAAATGAACGGCTATGTAACCCATATCATCTACACGAAATGAACGGCTTATGAACCCATATCATCTACACGAAATGAACGGCTTATGTACCCATATCATCTACACGAAATGAACGGCTTATGTAACCCATATCATCTACACGAAATGAACGGCTTATGTAACCCATATCATCTACACGAAATGAACGGCTTATGTAACCATATCATCTACACGAATGAACGGCTTATGTAAACCAATATCATCTACACGAAATGAACGGCTTATGAACCCATATCATCTACACGAAATGAACGGCTTATGTAACCCATTCATCTACACGAAATGAACGGATTATGTAACCCATATCATCTACACGAAATGAACGGCTTATGTAACCCATATCATCTACACGAAATGAACGGCTTATGTAACCCATATCATCTACACGAAATGAACGGCTTATGTAACCCATATCATCTACACGAAATGAACGGCTTACGTCAGCATACTGTTACTTATGGGTTACCGTTGAAGTTGACTATATGTAATAATTCAATGCTTGAACGAGTCCTCGTGTGTATACACACCACACAATATATTCACCATTGGAAGTTGACTATATGTAATAATTCAATGCTTGAACGAGTCCTCGTGTGTATACACACCACACAATATATTCACCGTTGGAAGTTGACTATATGTAATAATTCAATGCTTGAACGAGTCCTCGTGTGTATACACACCACACAATATATTCACCGTTGGAAGTTGACTATATGTAATAATTCAATGCTTGAACGAGTCCTCGAGTGTATACACACCCCACAGCTATGTGGCACACTGGTCCCATTGTAGCGGGTTCGGGTGAGAAGTTTGGTTTCCATAACCACCCGGTGTGTTCTCTTTAGGAATTTGTGAAATCGGTGCTTGATGTTGATGCTAGGCGCTGATACTATGTCTCTATGTCTTCTGACAGCTCGTTCCAAGATTGAACCGTTCTTTGCGAACAGAAGTATTTCCTGCAGTCCAGCCTACTGTGCTCGAAATTTACATGTAGCATGTAATAGATTAATAAATCCGTTTATTTCCACAGTCAAAATATTTACAAAGTATCGTCAGTATTGAGTAATTGTCCAGCACACTACGGTCGTAAAACACAGTTTCAATGCATGTTTTCTTGATAAACCATTTTGTACCAGTCATTTGGATTGATCAATGTTCAAGGTTTACTTGACCAACTGTATTCATCATCATCCTTAGTAATTGCAGTCCTCTAGAAGAGCATACTAGCAATAGTTCAGTAAATTGTTGAGGTCATTTTAAAGGCTGTCATATGGGGGTTGGGAATTATGCTTGGTGTGCACCCAAGTGGAGCCGCCATTGTTACAGGGTAACGTAATCTTACCTGAAGCCCGACCTGTCTGTATCGAGGTCGGATGTTGCAGTACTTGGTGTGTGTGGGGTTAGGGGTGTGGCTGGGTTTGACGCTGGTCCATCATCATCTGTAGTATCCATGTCATCTGGAAGACAAATAAAAACAAGTTGTGTTACAGTGAAATTACTAGATCCTCAATTGTGTGGTGGCACTATACATGCACACTTTATGGTGGCACTATGCATGCACACTCTATGGTGGCACTATGCATGCACACTCTATGGTGGCACTATGCATGCACACTCTATGGTGGCACTATGCATGCACACTCTATGGTGGCACTATGCATGCACACTCTATGGTGGCACTATGCATGCACACTCTATGGTGGCACTATGCATGCACACTCTATGGTGGCACTATGCATGCACACTCTATGGTGGCACTATGCATGCACACTCTATGGTGGCACTATGCATGCACACTCTATGGTGGCACTATGCAGCACACTTATGGTGGCACTATGCACACACTATGATGGCACTATGCATGCACACTCTATTGGTGGCACTATGCATGCACACTCTATGGTGGCACTATGCATGCACACTCTATGGTGGCACTATGCATGCACACTCTATGGTGGCAATATGCATGCACACTCTATGGTGGCACTATGCATGCACACTCTATGGTGGCACTATGCATGCACACTATATGGTGGCACTATGCATGCACACTCTATGGTGGCACTATGCATGCACACTCTATTGGTGGCACTATGCATGCACACTCTATGGTGGCACTATGCATGCACACTCTTATGGTGGCACTATGCATGCTATGGTGGCACTATGCATGCACACTCTATGGTGGCACTATACATGCACACTCTATGGTGGCACTATACATGCACACTCTATGGTGGCACTATGCATGCACACTTTATGGTGGCACTATACATGCACATTTTATAACTCACTACAACAAATCAACAACATGCATCTCCAGTTATTTCAATCAATTGTAAGAGTATAAACTTTATTTACTTTACAACGATTGAGAAACAAGTTTAGCAGCTTATATTAATCAGTTTTACTCATTCTTTTACGCAAGTGAAAGTGTATATGTGGTCATTCATGTGGCATGAAACCGGAACACTCGGAGAAAACTAACATGTGCGATTTAGAGATCACGGTCCCATCTCGCATACTTCCAGGTCTGTGAATCAAACAAGGGTTGCATGGGTGAGAAGCGAGCGTGCTAACCATTACATTAATCGAACTTCCAAATCAGTTGTTATGTAATGTTGTATCAATTGTTCACACTGTTGTATGGGTTGTATCAGTAGTGCAAAAATGGCTGGATAATTTTTATAAATTGTATCTCTATCCCAAAAGCCAGTAGAATTATATAATCATTGGATCCTGAATGTTTAACTTAAAAGTTTTTTATATTTCACAAATAATTTGCACTGTATTATCTTATAATGTATATATATATAAACAATGTGCTTTAGTCTTTGAAATTGTCAACCATTTGAGGAGACTAAACATACTTGAACTTACTTGCTCCAGTACACCCGGATTAAAATTTAAAATGTAAATAGTCCATCCATTTGTACTCGCCACAGCTGTTGTGTACCGTTATATACAGGTGTCCGGAATCTGGGTAATCCTCAGGTTTAAAATGTGTTTACCAATTCAAATACACGATGCACAAATAAAATATACTCACTTTAGTGGCACTTACATGAGAAGCATTGGTACTCTTCTTTTGAGTCCATCTTCTAACGAAGTATTTCTAAGTTCTATGTTGTTTTGTTTTGAAGAAAAAAATGGCAAACGCTAATAATTGTGACAAGTTTCCTACCTTCCGGTGTGTATTTCACTATCCTGATTGGCTCTGTATTACTCCTGGACCAATCACGGATCATTGCCGACAGGCACGTGCAAGCCATGATTTGCACGGAGATTACACCATGAATTAACACGCTGTTAACCGCTGGCGGGTCCAGAGTTGATAGTAGTGGGGCCCCACACGCTTATACACATCAGTATTAGATTAGAAAACGCAAATAGCTAGAAATGATGTTTTGTTGCACAAAGTAACCTGAACGAAGCTACACGCCGCCGAAATAGTGTAAACAAATTGTATATTAACTCTGGGTAAATTAAAGGCTATAAATAATTGTCGTAGAATAGACGAGAATTGAAATCTCTGGACATATGTCCTGGAATTGCATTGGAATCAGGTCGTTACGAGACAATTCTAATGAATTGCATCACATATATGATATATAGTTATTTATAACTGTGAATAATACTACTGGGGTCTACTAGCTCCAGCTATTACGAAGTCGCTCTCTGCCACTCGTATACCTCCAGTTACACAGGCTGGAAACAGCTGAAACACAAATTGTAAATTCCATTTATGTCAAGCCCGTTGTGGACACCTGTGTGTGTGTGTGGTGCGCGCGTGCGCGCGTGTGTGTGTGCGTGTGTATCTGAGAGGACACTCTCTAGTGTTGCAAGAACTTGTGTCCAGCCCTTTTGGGTTTTGATATGCCTATACTCCCTTGTTATTTCTATTTGTGTATAAATATATGTCAAAGAGCAGTACAATATTATTAAATCAAGTCAAATGACGTTGCATTGCGGACATGCGTACGTGACTAGACGTTACGTCAGTTTCTATTGTTTGTTTATATTTGTAATATTCACTGAAGGATAATTATTATCCGAAACGTTGGAGAATTAAAAAACATAATTTGGTTCGTGTTGGTGTCGATTTTTCGATATTATGTCATTTTACTAACAAATTAATACTGGATGAAAGACTTACTAAGTTAATAATATGACATGACATAAATAGAGCATGTTCCACATGCACACAGCCTCGTTATACTTTGCTACATCCCTAATGGTCGGGTAAATCCTTTATTCCACCCAAAGCGAATTATACAAAGAGAATACTGTTATGGAAAAGTTATTCATATGAAAATAAATCTCCATCCACAATGAGAAAACAGTATAAGACTGCACACCTGTCCTGTGTTCCTCACTCACAAATGCACACCCCACGCACGTTACATCCTGGATCCTCCCCTGCATGAGTCATTCAGACATGTTTTATTGTAGGCATTTCTTGCTTGTCACATGATCCCGTTAGTGTGCGCTTGCACGGACATTTTAAATTCTAACTGGACAAGATCATAGTGTATACGTGTTTGTGAATACGTCATGTTTTAGTGCATATAGTATACAGTGATATTCCCAGCGTGGAACTGCGGTTAATCGAAGGGGTGCACATTGACTATTTGGTACCAGGGACATGCTAGTACCCACACGTGAGCAAAACAACGCTGATAACGGGTATTCGGTGTTAATGACATGCCTATATACGGCAGGACATTCGAACATTAAGTGGGAAGTGAGTCCGCTTTTTGAACAGACGAAACATACGTTTCGTTATAAACCGTTCCGTCACTCGATCTCAAGTATTTGATTGGTTCAGTCACCTAAGTGTAAATCTCAGAATCAACCAATCGTATCACTTAAGCTGGAGTTAGAGATTTGAGAAACATTTTATAACCTCCAGGTCAGTGTGTCACAGACAGATCTGTAGTCCAGTGGTAGCACGCTGGACTGGTAATCCAGGGATCGCAGGTTTGATCCCCCGTCTGACCCTAATAAAATTAACAGTCTTTCAGATGGGACGTTAAACCGAGGTCTCGTGTCGGTGCTTTACACCATGCACGTAAAAGAACCAGAGACGACTCTGGAATGGGTCTCTGTCTGTATCATTGCACTATCCTCCAAAAATCTAAAATGACTAATCTCTTCAGGAGGCGTCGCTCATATGGGCAACCGGTAGCGACGATAAATAAACGTAAAACACACACACACTACAATGTCACATGTGTTTATCTCGCACCAGCGTCTGGTGTCAAGAATGTGTACGAAACAAGAATGTGTACGAAATAAAATGTCATGTCTCCATTCCTCCAATTATACAACTGATGTTGAAAGCAGAAAGTATCACAACAAACTGAACTGGGCATATCAGCTCAGATATAGTATCGATACATGCGTCTTATTTGTGCCAAAAACTGGTCAATGATATAATTATATTAATTACAATACATGTACTATAAAATCACGCATATTAGTGTATGATTTTACCCAGGGATCGCAGGTTCGATCCCAGGGATCGCAGGTTCGATCCTAATTTGACCCTAATAAAATTAACAGTCTTTCGGATGGGACATTAAACCGATGTCTCCTGTCGGTGCTTTACATCGTGCACGTAAACGAACCAGATGAGATTCTGGAATGTGTCTCTTTCTGTATCATTGCACTATCCTCAAACATCTAAAATGACTAATCTCTTCAGGAGGCTTCGCTCATATGGGCAACCGGTAGCGACGATAAATAAACGTAAAACACACAGTGGTTAGTTTAATTGTGAAATTCGGTACATTTTCAGAGAAATTGACAGAGAAATATATACATGTATATGATCGGACGTTTTCAGATGGCAGGGTAAACATGTACTCATAAACGAAGCACAACTAGAAGCTGCCGACACGGCTTATATTGTTCGTGTGTCGGGTCTATTGTTCTTGTGTAGTAGTATATGTATGTAGTTGGGGAACTCGCTTGTTGTGAGGTACCGGGGCGGATCGGGCTATAATTAAAAGATCCAATTCACAATTTAAATTTTACGAAAAGTTTAATTCTTATTTATTTAACCTGGTTCAGATTCTGGATTAGCGTAATGCATAGCGACAGCCTAAATACACAATAAACACGTATATGATGAGTCATAACAATTCGGATATATCGTGCATAGGTATCTCACCCGTATATGTAAAATTATATATATTACGGGAGATAAAACCTGCTTACAAAGAACGTACGATATGTCCGCATTAATTCCATATCATACTATCGCATGCGGGGATTATCGAGTCGTACAGTTTTTTTAACATGATATTGAATTATTCCAATGTTAACCATTCGTACAAAGATAAAAACATTCTCATAGTGCGTATAATGTTGGTCACATTGATGCATTAAATGTGACGGAACAGTTATCAACAAATAGCCTTTGTAGATGTATTTCTATGTAGGCCTATATAACGACTACGTAAAATAATAAATAATATGCAATGAATTAGTTCAATAGATGATCTCGTATAGTATCATCATCATCTTAAGTAATCGCATCACTCTGTCTAGAGTATACTCGCGATAGAGATTAAAAGCATGCGCAGCTGGAAAGGTGGATTTGTACATTTAAAAGTCTGTCTATGTATAATTATTAAAAACAGGTAAAGTGTGCCATTTACAGGTTATGTATGCCAGCCATGACGGTCTTGAAGCCCTGGACTGGTTCACGGCATGTTGAGGCAATCGGTTCCAGATGGTAACGGTGGCAGGAAAGAAGCTGTGATGATAAGTAGACTTAGTACAGGAGATCTGTGTGTACTGTTGATTGTGATACCTGGAAGATCTAGATTGTCGGAGTGGTGGTTCAGGGTTGATGTCGACGAGCTCATGCTGATTTTATATAGCACGTTTCGTCTGTGCTGTAGAGTGTTCCACTGGAGGTCTTTGAGCATGGTTTTTTTTGTACATCAGACAGTCGTCGGCGAAGAGGCGGACAGTTGACTTGACTCTAGATGGTAGGTCGTTGATGTACGTAATAAAGAGGAGGTGCCCAAGAACGCTGCCCTGCGGGACACCAGACGTGACGTGGGAGATGTCGGAGTTGGCACCATCGAGAACTACTTGTTGTGTGCGACATTGTAGGAAATATGTTATCCAGGAGTGGATACTGCCCCTAACTCCGTAGTGGTCGAGCTTCTGTAGCAGACGGCTGTGGCTAACATTATCAAAGGCTTTACTGAAGTCCAGAAGGATGGCGTCAATCTGCTGGTTACTGTTTCACTTTCAGACACGGAAAGGTTTGGGTACTCATAATGAGTGACTGTCCGTAAGTGATGCTACGGTGATAATGATGATTCCGTTTATTTACCCTCGACACCGGTAAACCATATGGGCGAGCTCACGTGCTTTCGCACCGTCGATTATTCGCTGAGATGAAGTGTTGAGTCGTCGGTGTCTTGTAGAGTGGTGTACGGATTGAAGTTTGTAGATTCCCGTGAAGATTATGGTCCAAGATGATTAGGTTACTCGATGATTATTCCTTGTTGGTTATGTCTAAGTTGTTTAAATCCAAGATGATTGTGGTACTGGTAGTTAAAGTCAAGGTGGTTGATGTGGTCGCTGACTGGATGAAGAAATGAGGTCATCCAGTCGCTCGCTGTGAAGGCGCTTCTTCATCGTTGACCCAGTTATGGAGCGATACCAAACGACAAGGTGACGTTCCCTGCGCCTGGCATCATCTCCCCGACAACAAGGTGACAAGCCCTGTGCCGGTTTCCTGGGTCGGCTCACAGCAGCAGAATGGTTCGGTTGTTCCGTCGTTGTCCACCCCGTTGACGCATCCGGGGTCGAGGTCGCATCCCTCCGTCCCCAACGGACTTCATTGGTAGACGGATAAAAGAGTTCGAGGGTGTGCCTCTTCAGCGCCCCAGTGTTAGCTGTCGCCGATCTAGGTAAGTGTTGACACTCCGAAGGGTCGATGCGGGTCCTCGTCTGTATGCGTCAGCGGCGTGGATTGGTCACTTCGGAACGGTGACACAATCTCCCGATGTGAGCTCAGGATGACATCCTCAGGTGGTTCCTTCATTCCGTGGCAGGGTGACATTGCCTGGTATTTCTGTACTCGGTCCCTTGTAGGGCCACCCTCCTCACTGTTGGTCACCCCGCAGCAGCATTTGTACGGATCTGGCAGTTAGACATCTAGTCGTCGGTTGTCACTCAGGGGAGCGTGGATGTCACGACCGTTGTCGCTCCCTCAGGTCCGCTGTCTCGTCGTCCGCTGGAGAAGTATAAGGAGGAGAGGAAAGATTGAAAAAGCCAGCAAGTTAGTGTGGTAAAATGCACTATTTAGAAGAGGCGGCGGGTCTGTCCTATAGCCGTGGGTCCACATGCGCCTCCCCCTTCGCAAGATCGACGACCAGAAGATCCCAGAATCCTACGCTGCTGCTGCGGGATGTGCCCCGGTCACGACGTGCACGTCGTGAGGAGATCGACCGAGTGATGCTACAGTCGCGATTCCACAGTTATTTATATCGTCGGTGAGATCGAAATGTCATATCGAGATGAGTACCTCATCTCAACTCAACTTGATAAACTGTTAATGAATGTGAACGATATTAATTAATCAACATTAACTTCATCAAAGACATTGTTTAATTATCAATAAATGCAGTAATCAGATGAACTTCTTTAACCACTTTAATCACTAATTACGTGCGAAAACTTGCTAATGATGAGATAGATTGTCAACTACAAATAAGTTGTGATTATACTAGCCAAATAAACTCCCAACAAAGCAATAGGTCATCAAAAGAAATAATTATTTTAACACAATCAGACAGTGGTCATACTAACTGAACAAACCCCAACAACGCCACATTTATGTGTTATCTTAGTACACTTTTTGGACATGTTTGACGAAATTTCGCAAAATAAACATACATGTATTACTGGGCCGAAATGACCAGACTTAATATTATTGATGGGCCGAACTGACCAAAGACGTGACTAGGTGGGCCGAAATGACCATGCAGATGGGCCGAAATGACCAGGCATGTGGGCCGAAATGACCACAAATATGGGCCGAAATGACCACAACAATATGGACCGAAATGACCACAAAAATATGGGCCGAACTGACCATGGTCCGAAATGACAGTGTATGTATGTGATCAGTGATCAGTGAGTGCTATATACACCTATGTATTATGTATCTGGGGGTACAATAACGGTGTATGTATGTGATCTGTGAGTGCTATATACACCTATGTATTATGTATCTGGGAGTACAATAACGGTGTATGTATGTGATCAGTGATCAGTGAGAGCTATGAGTAGTAAAGTCGTCTCTTTGCATGTAAACAAACGGGCGCCATTTTGAATACGATTTATAGTAACTCATTTGCATAAAATTATAAGGTAATATAAAGTAGGTCACGCGCGTGTGGGTTTATTTTTAGCATACGCGTCGCCACCTGATGACGTATCGCGCAACTAACGAGCTTTGTGTACGAAGGAGTAACGTTCGGTGTCCATCTCGGACGATCTAGTAACAGCGTATAAGTCTCTAAGCGGCGACCATTTTGGATGACCTTATATGACCATGACAATCGAGTACAAATCTTTAAATACGTTCGTTCCGTCTCGAGACACGAACCGCTCTATAAATAGCGATTACGTACAAAAATGCCTGGATAAGCCGGATGAAGTTAAGCAAAACGGGAAACGAACTGAACTGACAAAAACGTTCTTTTACGACATCGGTATACTGGGATATACTGATAGGTACAGTAACAGAGTGAAAGTGGTGTATAAGAAAACGAAGCGCCTACACTACGTTATTACTACATACCCTATTGCACCGACCAATGAGAGCTATAAATAGACACCAATGGGAACGAACCGCTCTATAAATAGCGATCGCGTACGTTTCTATAAATATCGACTACGAACCGATCCATAAATAACGATTACGAACGCTTCTATAAATATAGACCGATTAGAACGGACTTAGGCCTCAAACGTTTCATAAGCTGCACGAACTTCAACCATGCTGTCAACGGGTAAGTTCATTATATTATTCAAACTCGGCGTACGTTTTATATCGCGTAAGAAATCCTAATTATACGCTATATACAAACTTAACCTATGTACTTTAGCGAAAATGAATAATATATATCTTATCTCGTTACGTATAATTCCATAAAAACGCGATAAATTATTAATAATCCGTAATGTACGTTTTAGAGGCTGATGGATTCCATCAGGAATGAGATATCCAGAGCGATTAATATAAGTTGTAAGAACTTGTTTCGCGATCGAGCAAATATAAATTTGTAGTAAAATAAAATAATAGTATCCATCCAACATATTCGCATATCAAGGAATATGAGACGCGGGATGGAACGATTAATATAAATGTCTAATACTCGGTGTTCAAATTATAAAGCCCGTCTGGTGGCAATCCAGGTTTGTCATATAAATACCGTATAATTATATCTCCGAATAAATCCTATCGTTTCGTATGACGCATCCTAGTTGTCTGGTCAACGGCTCAATACATTGGAATGACTTGATAGTACATGCGCGGTGCTACATATCTCGAAAACCCAGTGTGTCATATCTAAATATCTTTGAATACTTGGAAGATTATTCACTATACAGTATCCCGTATCTTCAAACATAACTCACAGACTCACTAACGGTAGAACATCATAAATTTATCTAGGAATGCGAGAGAAATGTTTAACCACCACGAAAGTAGCATGGAACCAAAACTGACACATTCATACAGGTAATTCTAAATAGCTCGCATGTCGAATTGTTTCATGATTCTAAACACATTGAAGTAATTAATACGTTTACATACCACGGTTGCCAATGTCAGACGTTAAAATCTAAAGGTAAGACGGGTAATTAACAAGCAACATTTCTCTGAGCTACAACATAGCGGATTATCTGATAAGCCCAGAGTGCGTACATAACTTAATCATGAGGTCATCTGCTGCTAATCAGCTGTTTGGGGAGATGTAGCACACTTGTATAGCCGCAAAAATGCAGTAGCTTAGATAAACAGACTCTTGACGTATTTTGTATAAGTTAGAAATCAAAATCCAGGTAACTGTCTATTTAATGAATGGAAATGCTCTCTCCGTGGGAAGCAGATACCATCTCCGTGAAGCAGCCGACAGTGGCGATACGCCAAGCTCGACGTCCCGATCGGCTTTGCTGGTTTCATGATGGATATGTCATGGTCATTTAGCGTACATATGTCACATTATGTGTGAAACAGAATTATAAGATGTACATGTATGTAAATGCTGTATGTAGGCCTACAGCGGTACTCAAATCAATCTAAAAACAGCAACAATTAGGGGGCGACGTTTCGCTATTTATTTAGTATTTATACGGATATCCATAATTCGATTATTAGATATAGGGGTAGCGCAGCGTATGAGCACGCTTTATGCTGTTTATAATGGAGCTAAAAGACTTGGCCTACGGATATGACGTCATCAATTTTTCGACTCGGCGTTAGAGCGTAGAAATCTGTATAATTCGACGTAGCTCGGCGAGACCGATCCGACGATATATTTCCTTTATTTATACGGCGA
Source organism: Archivesica marissinica (assembly GCA_014843695.1). NCBI lineage: Eukaryota > Metazoa > Mollusca > Bivalvia > Venerida > Vesicomyidae > Archivesica > Archivesica marissinica. The sequence goes on from CM026400.1 coordinate 564,732, forward strand.
GTAGTTTTCGAGATATCGAGGTTTAAAGATTTTATATATCCTTAAAGTCCCGAAATGAAAATGAAAAAATATTTAAACGTAAGTAACGTAACTATACGTTAGTTCTAATATACGCGTATCGTCGTCACGAGTCCGACGCTACCCTTCATTTTGATCTATCATTATTCGATATATCTATAATACTGATTATCTCCCTTTAATCGTAAATAAGTTTGAAGAAAAATGAACTTTCGAGGAAACTGGCCGTGTTTGGTATCGTCGGAAAGAACTCGAAGAGACAATGACGAATCCGCGACTCAATTAATGGTCCGACCTCATACCGGAAGTAGTGATCCGAAAAACCGTAAGTACCGATATAAATTCGTTATATAAGCTTTATTATAGGTCCTATCTATCCGGGGGTTTCGATAATCGTACTAAACGATTATACGTTCCGCGCCTACGATTTTCAAAATGGAGGATAAAAATGGCGGGAAAACAATATCTCGCTTATTAATGGTCCATTCGACTCGGGGTGTGTCGATCCATTTCTGTCCGTATCTACCTTTAATTCTAATTACGTAGCTAATGTCCGTACACAATTACCTCCCTCTACACATACTCATTATACCGATAAAATGATTTTATTTATTATCGTCATTTCGATCGTAAGATGTTGATGGCCGCGATGCTCTATTATATAATTCGTATAGGTACCTAAATATCGTTCACTATGGCATCCGATACTTAAGTCGCAAAGGACGCGCGTGTTTATAGTTTCCGGAATATTGCATCAGTCAGTCGTTGGCGTCACGAAATCATGCCCACACACGTATAGACCTATCATATAAATGACCTACGTTACTATAAATAGAAAACTAGTTAGAACCGGTATTGCTATTTTTATTTATCCAATGACTTTATAACCGACCAATCAGAATCCAGGATAGTGACGTACGTTACTAAAAATAACCGACCGATGAAACGAGATACCGTAGTATATAAGAAGGATCTCTGCTCTATAAATTCATTCTTTTACAAGAAACCAAGCCTTCAAGATGAATTCGGTAAACGATATTATAAATTCGTTCGACAACGAAAACGATTTGATGAACTTCGCCGTCACGTGGGGTCTTCAAGAATGCCCTGGGGTGAGGTTTCGGCTGTTTCAGTTACTAAATCCGGAGTACGGGGACGAATTTGTCACTGACCAGTTAGAAGGGCTGATTAGAAGTATGGCAACCGTCGAGCGCCGATGATACTGAAGAGACGTTTAGAGTCTATTTATCGGATCAAGAAGAAATGGAGGAGACTGAGCGTATATGTTTGACGGGCGATTGGGACCCCCCTATCGCTCAAATAGGGGGTGGAGATGACCATCAACCCGACACCCCACCTTCCGGAGGTCTACAGTATACGATAAGAAAAAAGTCTGAGAGGACGTAAGTAGTATAGGGGGGGGGGGAATAAAAAAAAATGTACCATCATGCCAAAAGAAATCAGTATAATTGTAAAAAATTTTGTAATTTCAAGTGTTCTTGAGAAAATTTTTGAAACCACTTAGTTAATAAAATATCATTTTCTAAATAATTTGTAACACTAAAAGTATTGAGTACTATATGCGAAAATGTTTGTTTATGTTTTATAAGATTATATAAAACGTATAAACAATAAACACCGCATAATTGCGTAGAATCAGATTGAAAACGATTTTTATTTCTAAATAATTTTAAACAATTTATGTTTAAGAAATTATAAATATCAATTTCAATACGATTATATACTCCATATGAATCAAAATAAAAACAGTTATTAGTATGTGTACGATAAATTAAAACCCAATGTTGTCCGGGTTTAGAAATTGGATCTGTATTAACTATATAGCAATTACGTCGTTTATTTACAAATAATAGTTCATCTCTAGCACATACAATACCGTTTAAAGATGGAAAAATTGTATCTAAAATATATTGTAGCGTAAATGTATCCATATTTTTTAAGACATAATAACATTACGTAGACCATCGATCATGAGCATATCGTCATATTCTGAATAAACAATAACATTTATAGGGTCAACTAAAGCTTCACTCCATTCCATATCAAATTCTATATTACCATTTTTAATAGGATGAAGATGACCTTCCTCACAGCCTAAATCGGGTGTAAAATCAACAGCCCATAAAGTATGTTTTCGTTTATATACAGATATTGGAAATACATAAAGATCTTTATTATGTTCTATACCAAGAGCTTTCCAAAAAGATTTATAACTTTGACATACTTTAGCATTATCATTAGAAAAATCCATATGTAATGGATTAGCGTCAATACTAGTACCATTAATGGTAACTTTTAGTTATATTAAAATGTTCGAATGAAAATGGTGATTCAGTATTTGAACCATTCATTACAGAGTTTTTAACTTGACCTATAATAATTCTTTTTGGTATTTGACCGTGTATTAGATTTGATTCTATTTTAGATACTAAACCATCCATAACCGTAAATACGTTAATTTCAACACGTTTAAGAGGTATTTTCATAGGTGTAGACCTAAGAGCATTATTTAAAGATACCCATACATTAGGATCTAAAGATACTGTTCGTACTTTCATAACAGCTTTAATAATTTCTATTTTACCATCATTACCATCATTACCTAGCATATAAAATGCTGGTGAAGATCTAACTAATCGTATTTTTAATTCGCACATATTAGGTAGATACTTAGATTGTCTGGTAATATCTGTATGTATTTTACCTTGTAATTCTACTACTTTATCACCAGTTAATTTTATATTACGTTTTTTAGCTCCATTAACAGTAGCATCTTCAGCCCCAAAAGTTGTAAATGTACGTAATTCACCTTTTCCCGGTTTTCCTCGTAATTGTGTATCTTCTAACATATTTTGTTCGGTTTCGCTAGAACCGCATAAAATTTCAATGAAAGCTCTATACGGATATTTATCATTACCAGATATTAATTTACCGTTAATATATATATCAACATGATTAAATAATGAATGTAATGGATTTTCTATAATTGATATATTACTATCAGCATCTATAGTACTATTATCGCGTTTAACCATTTTAATTTCAAGGTTTAATTCTAGATCCATAAGATCTGTCCATTTTTCAGTTTGCCTAGGAATTATAAATTCAATAGGCGCTGTATTACCTAAAGGATTAACTAATGGTTGATGCTCATTAATAAAAGCTCTATCCATTGTTGTAAGTGTCGGAGGTAAACTATAGAGGTCCAATTCCCCTTTATTGCATAAACTAGAACCAGTAATAATGATTATATGTAAAAAAAACTAATCGAAATAATCTAAACGTCTTTTTTTATTACTTTTAAAATAATTATTGTTACAACGTTTTCTATGTCCTGAACCAGACTGGCCTTTATTAATAGTATTAGTACCCTTTATACTTTTATTACCGGTTAGAGCAGTCATTAATTTATCTTCTTTCAAATCGGTTAATAATTTAGATGTAACGTGTTTAAGTACATTTTTACCCCTTTTTTTTAGCAATATGTTTATATGTTTTAGGTTTTTGTATAACATCATGTATACCGCCTGTAACTTCATTTAGTAAAGTACTAGCCATATTATCGACTAAATAAGGTATAAGATTACTACCAACAGTTTTTAATGTTCCACCTAAACCATAACCACGTTGCCTAACACGGCCTCTATATACAGGTATATTCATAATGGTCTTCTACGAAATTATAACCTAACTATACAAACATCACCCGTTAAATGAATAGTTTCGCCTAATTCATTACGTATAAATATATATATATCGTTTATACGCTTATCTGTAATAGGTAAATAATGTATATGTTTAAATTGTATACTTTTATGTGTAGTTACATTAGGAGCTTGATTATACGTAAATTGTCTTAGTAATTGCGATTGTCCAGATCCTACTATACTAAAATCGACGATATTTGTATATACGTATAGGTTTGTAAGTCCTAAATATAAATATGATTCGTGAACAAAACAATCCATTTTAGGGAATACATAATAATAATTTTTATTCTTATTATTATGTATATTAATTAAGTTAATAACTTCTTGACTTGAATCGATACCTAACATATTACCTAATAATGTAGGTACTAAGAGACCTATATTTTCTGGAGTATTTGATATTAAAGATAATGATTTTTTCTTATAATACATATAATAAGGATTATGGTTATATTTCCAAGATAAATATATACCAGTACCCCAATCGTTAATCGATGCTTCCCAAAGATTATAGGACATAGATGCCCATAAAGTACCAAACATTTTATTCCAGCTATCTTCCATAATACTTGTTAAGATTTTATAATCGTTATAAACTCCATTAGGTATTTTAAATGGTAATAATGTGCAATCATTATCGTAATATTTATTAGGAGTATTATCGTCCTTAGGCCCCATAATAACGTATTTTACACCTTTTTTTTTAGCAAATTGACTCTCAGAATGTCTATCATATCCATATTCATGATTAACATCTGTATAGTATTTATAATGCCAAAATATGTTATATCTATACTTATAATTCATTTTATGATCAAAATGATTATTAAAAAATCCATAATCATTATGAAATGGTACATCTCTATAGCCACGTTCAATTCGTTTTTTGGGGTATTGAGCATTTCTAATAGCTAAAAAAAATGTATTGTTTGAATCTGTAATGTTAAATACTTTATTAGGTATAATACCATCGACTAAACCTACTTCCCATTTGTTATCATTACTTAGAGTTATACCGTTAGGTATAGAGACTTTAAAATCAGCATTATTATTATCTTGTTGAGATTTAAATTTAATACGTTGACTATCTAATGTAATATAGAAATTTTCTGAACGTTCCATTATACGAAATTACTAAATATAGCGTCTCTTATAAAATGTAACGTTAATATACACTTACCATCATTGAAATGAATATTATTACCTAAAACGTTTTTTATATTAACATATATTTCATCTATACGGTTACTATTTATTTTTATATATTGATCATGTTGAAATTCATTAGTACTATAATGATTAACGTTAGTTTTAACTTTAAAAGGTAAAACACGTAATAATTGTTCTTCACCATCAGATATCATTACAGGTTCTATAATATCTATGTAAACGTATATAGAACTATCATTAATTAATAGATTAACGGGTTCTTTAAAAGGAGATGGTTCTATATCTATAGGCCGTAAAATATAATTTGTAGTAGCATTTAAAAAAACCTAATTTTCTACATATATTAGGATGAAAAGTTAATCCTATATTAACGTTTAAGGGTATTGTATGTAATTCGCATACACTATTACTACTACGAAATTTAAGTAATATTTGAAGTACATTATCCGTTTCAAGTATTCTATCTATTACAGCCGTTATACTTATTTTAATTACACTATCTAATATATCTTTTATACAAGCATTTATCATTTGCATAAATTGTAAAGGTGTATCATAAAAACCTAGAGGTATATTACCTCTATAAGGACCTGGTTCTAAAACTTCTATATCATCGGGTAATGTAAGGTCAAAATGTTGTTCCCCTTCTATAACAATTAATATAGCTCCCGGATAGGTGATTTCGGTTAGAGCTACGCTCCATTCTTCTTTTTTATTTAAGGTTATAGGTTTAGCTAATTTACATCTAAATTCAGCTACCGTATTATTAGGATATATATTTAAAGAACTATCGCTCATAAGGGTTATATAGAAATCTTCCATTATCTTCGTTTCGATATTTTAGGCGAAGGTAAGCCTATACCCGTTATTGTACTTAAAAGAACTAGCCAAACGTCTTTATTATTTGTATCGCCGTACGTAAGTCCCCATACCGAAGCTGCAAATACGCAATAGATGAGTAACATCTGAGCCGTGTATCTATATAGACCCGATATATCTTTATATTTATTAACTAATGAACCTGTTGTAGATTTATTAAGATTATTATCTATAGATATACTATCTTCCATATTTTTACTTTTATCCATGAGTTAAACGACTTATCGTAACTTTTCCACTTTACAAATATTTCTTTAATTTTACGACCTTTTTAAATAATAACTCTACGTTTTAATATTTTCTCTATATCATAATCGCCTTTATTTTTAATTAATTGTAATTCATTTCTATAAAATGAACCTTTTATTTCCTCACCGTTCAAATCATGAACCTTAAATGTTATCGGAGAACCATTAATAACTTTATATACAATAAATAATTCTAATGTCCAATTTGGTAAATAACCTTTAGTAAAATGTTTTTTAGTTTTATTAATTCTAACATGATATTAGCATCTGTAGGTTTATAACCCGTAGAACTATGCTTTGATCGATTATAATTATTTATAAGATATTGTAATACATCTATATATTTTTTAGTATTATTATACGTAAAATATTTCCACATTTTACCTTTAAGGGTTCGTAGAAAACGTTCAATAACACTAGCTTTAGTTTCAGGGTTTTCTGTTGTAAAAAAATGAATATGTTTATTTTTTAAAAACTTTTGAAATGGTTTATTAATAAATTCGCTACCTTTCTCCGTTTGTAAACTTTTAGGTATTCTATGAGATTCATTTAATATATTATTAAACGTTTTAATTAATGTTGTAGATAATTTATTTTTTATAGGTTTTACCCAAGCCATTTTAGAGAATACATCAATAACGCATAATAAATAACGATAACCATTATTATATTTACTAAATTTTTGCATATCAGCTAAATCAGCTTGCCATTGTATATCTATACCGGCGACTATAGTTTTTCTACGTTTAAAATTTCTTACAATAGGCTTATGTAATGTATAGGTTTTTTGTTCAGATAACCACGTTTTAACATCTTTTAAAGTTAATTTTTTAAATAATATTTTTCCAGCTTTATATAATTTACCTATACCTGAAAAGGATGCAGGATTTTTAATATCGTAATAAATATTTTTTAATATTTTATGTATTATTTCCAATTTGACCATCGTTGTTTATCTCTTTTAGATTTTTTTATAGGTGTTATAATATCGTTATATTCGTAGTAATCATCATCATTATCATCGATATAATCGCTTTTAGTTTTTTATGTTTTTTCGATGACTGTTTATTCTTAGATGGTGTATTTATTTTATCACTACCTCTTTTATTCTTATTTACGTAACTACTCCAGCGTTTATTACCAACATTTATTTTTTGATTTTTATTTATTAATTCTTCGGCAACATCTAACCATCCTATAGCATTTGTTTTAGTTTTTCTTTCTCTAGCCGCATCGTTCATAATATCCGTTATATTACTATTATCTATAATTTTACCATTAATACTTACAACACCTATATTATCCCATGTAATATTTGTATTATTTTTTATTTGTTCTAATAAATTACCTACAGGTATACGCATACTTTTAGGTATATTTGTAAGTACATTATCCGTAGGTATAGGTTTTATTATATCGGGTACATACGTAGGTGGTTTGGCGGGTATATCTGTAGGTGGTGTAACTGTAGTTGTTGCATCGGTAATAACTTGATCTTTAAAATTATTATATTTTAACATATATTCTGCATAACGATACATTTTATCGGTATTATTTATATTAGGATCATTCATTAAATCATCGATATTTTTTTGTATATTTATAGTTTGTACTATTTCTGGTTTAGGTGGTAATTTAGCATTTTGATATAAACGTAATCGTCTTAATTCATCTACATCGGACGCGGGAACTACGACCATTTTTTTCATCATATTGTATGTTTTACTTTATTTTTTATACTATCAATTAATATATTTATTAATTTAGGGTTTAATATTTTACGTTTACGTTTTGTGCTTATTTTTTTATTGGCTAATAAACGTATATCCCTACTCCAATGATTTAATGATGACTTATGACTCTTATTCATATTAACATTACCCTTTAATACATTATGACAACATTCGCATATACAATCTATTAGGCATTTATTACAACTTTTAATAATATTACGTTTAAATGTATCGGGTTTATTACGTAAACCTAATAACATTTTACCGTAACGTTTTATTAACGGTACTTTCATGATAACTAATAATATAATAATGATATTATATACCGAAACGTTTTACTATATCGTTAACACCATCGGCTATAATAGGAGCTAATAGACCAGCGCCTAAAGTCATCAATGGCAATGGTATTAAACCGCCTCGTTGATTTCTACGACGACGACGATGACTACGGCGTTTAATATTACCGCCGTGTTGTTTACGAGAACGTCTTCTACTACATTTACTACGTTTACCTGCCATGATATCAATACGTTAAATGAAGTATATTATTAATTACATATCGTATTTATTAGCTAAATAATTCAGGGTATTTTTTAAAAAATGGTTAATTTATAAGTATTGCGATAAATCGCTATCATTTAAATTAACTAGTAACGGTGGTGTTGACAACGTTGTGGGTACCGTTAACTTATTAATCGTTGATGTTATTGTATCATCATCGTATATATTATTCAAATTAGTTAACGTCGGTGATACGTACGTTTTTGTAGGTGTTATACGTTGTAAAAAAGTATTCATAGAAGGTAATTTAACAACTTTATTAGTTTCCTTTAACGGTGACCATGAAGTAATATCGTAATTATCGGGGCTAAATCCTTGAGGCATATTAATACTTAATAATGATGATGATGGTGATGCTATAGGTGTCATAGTTTGTAATATCATAGATTTAATCGGTGATGATGATGATGATGATGATGATGATGATGATGACACAACATCAGCTATTATCGAATTATTAGATTTTTTCATTTTAGGTTTTTTAACGGTTACTTTTTTAGGCTTTTTAGGTTTACTAACGGATACTTTTTTAAGCTTTTTAGGTTTACTAACGGATACTTTTTTATTAATTTTCCAATTAATAAATGTACGTAACATTACGCCTCCTAAAAATCCGCTACCTCCTTTAGTAAGTATTAATTTTTTTCTATCAGCCATAGAAGTATTTTGATCTCCTATAGCTTTTATAGTATTTTCATGTTTTTTCATAAATTTTAGCGTTTGTTTAGGCATCGATATTTCATCATCTAATATACTTTTAGCTATAGCTATAAACCATTTCGTTAAACGATTATTACTAGTTGTTAATAATTGTTCGCGTTTATCCGGATTTTGTTCCTTCAATAAAAGCTTTATTAAATTATATATATTCATTTTATATATATATTGTAGGTCCTATACAATCTTTATGAGGAAATATATCAGTTTTTAATCTATATTTTTCATTAGTCATCGGATGAAAGTCTACTAATAAATAACCGTATGATGTATTGGTAGCATTATTATAGGCTTCTACTAAATGTTTTATTTGGGATTGTGTTTCTAATACTTTTATTTGACCTTTATCTCTACTACTATTTTTAATAATAACATATATTTCGAATTTAAATTTATATTTCTAGAATGTTTACTTTGTTGATATAAATTTTGAGATATATATATACACGTAGCTCCTCTATGATGACCTTTACGCGTAAACCATGATACAATTTTATTCTCATATTCTGTACCCATCATATCATCAAATATTATCATATATGGTTTATCGGGTGACATTGGGAAATATGTATCATCATCTTCGGGTATTCCGTCAATAAATGTTATCTGTTGATCGTCTATATCGTCTTGTTTAACAATATCGTATTGATATTGCCATTCTTTATAACACCAATATACGTGGTCTATAGGTTTGTCAAATATTTCTTTTCTATATTTGACTATTTTACCAACTGTAAACGTTTTACCGCTACCGCTAGGACCCGCAACATATATATTGCTTGGATGTCGAAATATAACTTTTTTGTCGTTATATTCCATTATAACGTTCAATAACAAACAAAATATAGATTATGATATTTTATTTCATAATATTCCTATATATATATATATATAAAACAGTATTAACAATTACGTGCAGAAATACATATAAAAACAGTATTAAACATCTACGTGCAGAAATACATACAAAATAACACACTTATAATGATGCCAACATAAATTAAGCCAATTATATTCATTCTATACAACTATTGGTTAAAATATCTAACCTATTAAAAAACATTCTATACAATAATTGTTTAAGTATGTACATAAGTGTTTACGTAACAGAATAGTATAAAAGTTAACGTAAATCCCACATTAAACTAAAATATTCCTTTGTATCTGAACAAATACTATGAGTTCTACTATTATGGAAGATATTTTAGAAACTTGTATGGTAGATGCTGGTTTACCTGTGTTAGATAATAAGGCATTTAATATGTCTTATCAACCTACACAAGATTTACCGTATGAACCTACATGCGGAAATCGTTATGATGATCTATTAGCTGAGGTAAAATTATCTAATTTTAATATGATTCATATTAGAACATCTTTAGATATTTTAGTAGCTAATTCTAGAGAAATGTCTCAAGTTATGAACAAAAAACGTTTATTATTTGTGCCTGATGAAATTAGAGTGCCCGTTAAATTTACTAACGTTAATAATAATTTAAATGTACCGTATGAATCTATACCGATACCTAAACTTACTATAAATAAAAAAAATATCTACTAGAAGTAGTTATAAAGATACAAAGGAAAAATCGTCTTATAAGAAACGTAAATATTCTAGAAAACGTAAACATAGTTCATCTAGTGATGATGATGATAATATTGACGTATCTAAAGCAGATACGCAAATAAATATGATTGAAGCTCAGAAAATCTCAAAAGGTCTTAAACATCCTCCAATTGGTGAAAAGAAGATCAAGTATAATGGGGCTCCAACTAAGCATTAAATATGCTGGGATAACACGGTACGTATTGTATTCATTATTTGTTTTACATTATTTTCATAATGTAATATCGTTATTGGTATTTCTTCTTCTTTCGATAGCCATTCTTGATGATATTTATGTAGCACTGACAAATAGTCTATATCTAATTGTTCTTCTTCGGGTCTATTACGTTTACGTATTCTTTGTAAACATATTTCTGTCGGTGTATTCAAATATAATATATGATCTGGATTTTTCATATTAGATATCATATTATCGTATACGGCTATTTCACAATCGTTTATATTGTTTTGTTCTATATAAAATCTTGTAAACACTTTCTGGCAACTTATCTGTGATCTTTCACAAAAATGATAACCAGGTTTATCACCTATAATTTTTATTGTTTGTCTATGACTTTCTAATGTCGTTAATTGTAAAGGAAAACAATAGTTTATTGGATCCTTTACGCCTAAATACAATAAATTGTAGTCTGTTTTACGTCCACGTACACACGACCATTCGTTTATTCTTTCAGGATATATATAACTGTCTTCAAAAGTTGTAACAATACGTTTTAATAACGTACTTTTACCAGCGCCTATATTTCCTTCCAAACTAAACAACATGTTGTATAGTTATAATCGTGTATTTTTTTATACACTGTTTGTTGTCTTATACACTTATTACAACAACTCTTTATTACCATATAGTTTATAGTTACATATTATACACCTTAAACGTTGTAGTTTTTTTATTATAATGATACATTTCAATATCTTTATATACTGTATAATAGTTATTATGCTGCTGATGATGTTGTTGCTCTGTTGATGCTGTAATTATACCTTCTTATTCTTGACAAAAGCATCCAATACATCATTGTATTTACGTTTTCTTGGATCTTTATTATTCCTCTTCAATTTCTTCAATTCTTTAATTTTATCCGTAGATGATTCGACTTTTAGTAGTGATTTTCCTAACCAATTATCGTCTTCATCATCATCGCTCAATATTACTGTACTATCTGTTGTATCGCTATCATTTTTGTAACGATTTATCATAGCCTCTTGATTAGGCGTTATTTCTTCTTCATCTATAACCGTTATCTCGCATTTCGACGCATAATGTCCAGGCATATGACATTTATAACATAAACGTTCTTCAGGACATACTTTACTTAAATGATCTATACCTCCGCAATTAGTACATATCATATTAGTGCAGTTATTAGCGTAATGGCCCATACGGCTACACTTGTAGCACGTAATATTTTTTAATTTATCGTCATTTGGACATTTTGAAGGATAATGACCTATGTTATGACATTTATAACATTCGCATTTATCCTCTTTACAATTAACCGTAATATGACCTATTTTATAACATAAGCCACATTTTGGTGCATCACATTTTGTTACATAATGTCCTAATTGATGACAATTTGTACATTTAGCAGCTTTCTTATATTGTATTTTTACATTTTGTTGTACAGCTTTTGAAGCTTTACAATTAGCCGAACAATGGCCTAATGTATTACATTTGTAACACCTATATGTAGAGTAGTCTCGAGTATCCATGTTTAACGGTATTAGCTCTGACAATGTAACTAATAACTATTACGTATCTTCTTTTATAGATATCTCAAGTGGTTATGGCTATATAAGAAGTTACAATAACCAATAAACAACATCAACTATGCCTCTTGTCGATTACTCGCAATCTACGGATGAAGAAACATCCGATAATGAAGAAATTGATAATAACGATTCTACATATGACATATGCGAAAGAGATGTTAGAATTTCGCGTAAATTTAAAACATCTAGCAGAGTTTATGATCTTGTTATTGATGGCGGTAAACGCTACACACCCGATATATTTAACTCTATAGTAAATGATTTAAAGAAATACGGTAGTGTTGATGACAATGATAAAATCAGAATTTCTGTTACACATCCTACATTAGGCTTTGGTATACATATACCATTCGCTACATCATCTACAGTTAGTGGGGCTAACATTTTAAATGAGATACAAAAAGTAGCTCAAAGTAATAAAACTTTTAAGATGGAGGACAAAGGTTTAAGACTTGAAATGACACATACTGTAATACCTGGAGGCCGTGGGCGAAAACGTTTACCAATGTCTCATGGTACTCATATTAGTATAGACAATATGTTAAAAAATAACAATTCTATTGTTAGAATTACTAATTATAATGATAGTATTTGTTTTGCAAGAGCTATATGCGTATGTATAGCTCATGCTAACAAAAATGATACTCCCGAATGGAAAAAATATTGGGAAAATATTCAATATTCTAATCGTATAACGCAAACTAAAGAAGCTAACAATTTATTAGCAGCTTGCGATATACCTACAAATATTGAATGTGGCCTTAAACAATTTAAAATAATGAGTGAACATTTAAAACCATTATATACTTTAAAAATTTGGGGTCAGCATGGTCAATTGTTATATACGTCTCAAGGTAATGGTGGTACAACGTTACATCTTTATAATCACCATCATCATTTTGATTCTATAATAAGTATATGCGGTTTTAAAGGACGTAGTTATTATTGTGATTCTTGTAATGTATTCTATAGTTGTATTAGTAAACATAAATGCTCTACTATATGTATTTGTTATGCATCATCTATATGTCCTTACGTAACTTCTATACATTGTAACGATTGTAAAAGGACATTTCGTAGCGATAAATGTTACGAAAATCATAAATATATAAGTCGAACAACAAACATTTGTTCACAGATTTATAAATGTAAAGATTGCGGTCAAACGATTATAGCTACGAATAAAAATCATTTATGTGCTGGTTCTAGAAAATGTAAATACTGTAAACAAATAGTTGGTGAAAATCATGATTGTTTTATACCTCAATATAATAATGATATAACTATAAATCAAATATATATTTTCTACGATTTTGAATGTATGTTTTTAAGCACTGGTGAACATTCGCCTAATTATTGTGTAGCTCATAAAGTATGCGATATTTGTATATCAAAACCTATAGAGGATCCTTGTAAATGTTCTAAAGAATCTAGACAAAGGATCTTCTCTGGTTCATCAACTTTAAAAAAATTTTGTTCGTGGTTATTTCAACCCATACAAAAAGGTGTATGCGCTATAGCTCATAATTCTAAAGGTTATGATGCGCAGTTTATATTAAGGCACGTAATACAAGAAGGTGTTTCTAAACCATCCGTTATTATGAGAGGTAATAATATAATTTCTTTGAAATATTTAGACGTTACACTTATCGATTCTTTAAGTTATCTACAAATGCCATTATCGGCATTTCCTAAAACTTTTGGTATTGATGAATTATCTAAAGGTTATTTTACTTATTGGGCAAATACAGGTGAATATGATAATTACGTAGGCCCTTATTTACCATTACATTTATATAAACCAGGTATAATGAATCCTGAGGCTAGATCTACTTTTTTAAAATGGTATGATCTTAAAGTTTCTGAAAAATGTATTTTTGACTTTAGATTAGAAATGCGTTTATATTGTATATCAGATGTTGATATATTAAGACGTGGATGCGGTTTATTTATTAAACTTTTTATCAATAGCGAAGGCCTTAATCCTTTTACAGAAGCTCTAACATTACCTGGGGCTTGTAATAAAACTTGGAGAAAAAACTATTTACCCGAAAAATCTTTAGCCATTATATCAGATGCTGGCTATCCTAATAAATGTAGATATTCTATTAAAGCTATTAGATGGTTACAGGGTGAATGTTATATACATACAATTAAAATTAAACATGCTCTTAATGGTGGTGAACATAAAATTGGTACTTTCTACGTTGATGGTTTCTGCGAACAAACAAATACTGTTTATGAATTTAATGGTTGCTTTTTTCATGGATGTATTAAATGTTATAAAAAACGTACTATTATTAATCCTTATTCGTCTAAAACAATGGATTCTTTATATAAAAAGACCGTTACAAGAAAAAATATACTATTTAAATTAGGCTATAACGTTATTACTATGTGGGAATGTGAATTTGATAATCTTTGTAAATCTGATATAGATTATAGATCTTTTATAGAGAAATTTTCGAAACATTTAGATCCTATTAGACCTAAAGATGCTCTATTTGGCGGTAGAACTAATTCTGTGAAAATATATTATAAGGCTAAACAAGATGAGGAATTAAAATATGTAGATATTTGTAGTTTATATCCTTACGTTAATAAATATAGAGAATATCCTATTGGACATCCCAATATACTTACAGCTGAAGATATAGATATTAATAATATTACTAAATATAGAGGTATTATTAAATGTAAAATATTCAATCTTTATGGTTACCGCTTTTACCCATTCATTGTAATAAAAAAAATGGTATTTCCTCTATGTATGAAATGTGCAACGGATGATATAGCAGTTTGTAATCATGATGCTAATGATAGATGTTTAATAGGTACTTGGACAATGGTTGAAATCACAGCCGCTATAGAATTAGGATATAAAATTATTACGATCTATCAATTATGGTCTTGGGATAATTGGTCCGATAATGTATATTCTGAGTATATCAATACATTCATAAAAATTAAACAAGAGGCTAGTGGTTATCCATCATGGGTTAAAAATGTAGATGATGAAATAAAATTTAAAGATGATTATTTTAAAATTGAAGGCATACTATTAGACATAGTAGTTAAAAATCCTGGCTTAAGAGCTTTTGCTAAAGCTATGTTAAATTGTTTATGGGGCAAAAATGCTCAAAATAATACTATGACCGAAACAGAATATATTAGTAATGTTGGCTATTTTTTTGAATTAATGCAAAATCCTGATATTACTATACACTCTCTAGAATTGTTTAATAATTGTCAGTTTTTATTAGCTGCGTATACAGATAAAAATAAAGAGTATTTACCTCACGAATCAGCTAATGTACCGGTAGCTGCGCATGTTACGGCATATGCTAGATTAGTACTTTATAATGAACTTAAGAAATTAGGTAATAGAGTTCTATATTTCGATACAGATAGCTGTATTTATATTAAAAGACCAAATACTTACGATATACCTATTATTAATGGACGTTTAGGCTGCTGGGCTGATGAAGTACCATCGGGTAAAATTATCGAATATGTTGGTTTAGGACCTAAAAATTATGGTTATAAATATATTGATTCAGATGGCTTAACTATTACTAAATGTAAGGTTAAGGGTTTAACGCTAGATTATAACACATCTGAATTGGTAAATTTTAAAACTATGGTAGATTGTGCTAATGATCGCGAAAATTATGCAACTACAATACATTATGATTCAAAAATTAAAAAGAATCGTAACAGAACTGTAACTACTGAACATCGTACAAAATTATTTCGTTCTGTTTATACAAAACGTGTTATTGTTAACCGTTTTGATACCATTCCTTTCGGATATAAAAACGATCTAAATACCTCTATAGTTACTCATTAATTATGCCTATCAGAACGAGAGATAACGTTATAATATTCTATAATAGTGACGCAGTGTTTAGTAATATGTATAAATGTACATTTAAAGATAATTCTGATATAATATTTAATTGTGTAGAACAATATTATCAATATAATAAATGTATAACTTTTGGTAAACATTTACTAGCTGAACAAATATTAAATGAAGTATCACCGTATCAACAAAAGAAATTAGGTGGTACTTATTTTAATAGTTTTAATTCTGATATTTGGAATAAAAAACGTTTTGAAGTTATGTTTCAAGGTAATATGTATAAATATCTACAGAATAAAGAACTATTACAAACACTTTTAGATACTAAACATTCTAAATTTGGTGAAGCTAGTAGTCATGATCTTTATTGGGGTATTGGTTTAAATATAAATGATTCTAATGCTCTTTTACAATCTAACTGGTACGGTGAAAACCAATTAGGTTTAATTTTAACAAATATTAGATACTGGTTAAGACGATCTATAACAACTAAACATCTTAGACATTGTTAAAAGTACTTGAATTTCAAAACATAACCACTTCAATATATACTATAAATATAAGACTATAGTATAGTGGTTTACAACAGTTATGGATAGTAAGCATAAGCAATTAGATCTTTTTATTAGCGCTAAAGAGAATACTAAAAATAAGGAATTAGATCTTTTACTTAATACTAGAATGAATAATATACGGGAAAAAACTCATCATATTGTTGATACTAATTATGGTTTACAATATTCTAAAGTATTTTTAGGTATAAATTGTGAGGTGTTCATTGAAATGATAAATGATGAAATCATTAGAAAAGTTGGCTCTAATGTTGACTTATCTATAAAACCACAATGTATTATTACATTGGATGGTGAACCATATGAAGATTTTTATGGAATGCTTTTTATAAATGCACCTAAATATTTAGGGCCTGATATGGATATAGAAAGTATATTGAAACATTTTTTATCAAAATATAATATAATTATTATACCAGCTATTAATATGCCTTCTATGTGTAGAACTATAGGTATACACTATGATTCTTGGCTTTTAATGTATAATGAATATATTATATATTGTAAACAAAATATACTGCCTTATGATAATGATTTTGTAAATGTACTTGATGTTTTACTGCATAAACATTCCATCAGAGATTGGTAGATTTTTAAAGTGTTTTTTCAAGTATGTAGACGGTCTTATATACTATATAAGACCATACACTCTATAGGTTTTAGTATGGTTTTAACTACGATGGATAAACATATTATTTATCCTTCGTCA
>CM026400.1:583340-640876 GCA_014843695.1 Archivesica marissinica
GTAGTATAGGGAGGCACAATGGTCAAAAAAGGGGGGTACTATGGTACACCCTAGTAAAAGGGGGTACTATAGTACAAAAAATAAAAAAATAATGGTATAATGTAAGAAAAACACAGTATAACATTTTGCATATATATTTTATTTTTGATAACTTATATTATCGCAGACTAACATATTATATACAAGTATATACATAATTAATTTACAAGTTCAGCATCTTCTAAGTTCCAATAAAGTTCATTTAACTCATAACTAACAAGAGTTAATTCAAGTTCAGTATCTGTCAAGCCCCAATATTGATCAGCTGTAACTAATCTTGTTCTATAAGGATATTCTAAATCATGTATTCTATATACATCAGTTAAAAATAAAGTTTCATGACTAAATTGTTTCCTACAGAAAGGACATTTAGTAAGTTTTGAAACACATGTTAAACATAGAAGATGTTTACAAGAACATTCATTAATAAAATAATATTCAATGTCTGTTTGTAAGCATATGTCACACTCTTCTCCCCACAGTTCGTAGTAGTAACACATAATACTAGTAATCTGTACACGTTATATTAAAGAGTGTTAATTCGGTATACATAGTATAATGTATCTTATTAGATAAGTCCCAATGTTGTTCAGCCTTAAGTAAAAGCACTTCTTTATGGTATGGAGAATCTATATCATGTAGTCTATAAGCATCAGTAAATGTTAAAGTATTTCTGCAGAATCCTTTACGACAAAAAAGGACATTTATTAAGTTTTGCAATACATGTTATACAAATAAGTGTAAACATATGATGCATTCTTCACCCCACAGTTCATAGTATCTGAGCATTATATAGATTTCTCTTCAGTTGAAACAGTTAAATCTTTCATATCATCAATGAAATTGCAAAACTGTTGATCTTCATCATCTGTTTTATCATGTTCCAATAAATGTATATATTTCATCCAACTATTAAACAGTAGTGGTGGTACGATATCATTATGTAGAATAACGTCACTGAATTCTTGGTATGTCCATCGAATAACTTCTTCACGTAATAAATAGCTTATATATTCTATACTGTCTAAAAATGTACTATAGAAATAATTAGAATGTAATTCATTATGTATTATCTCGAATGACATTACATCACATTTATCTATAGATGTTAAAAAAGCATGTAGTAGAGCTGATCTGTAGATAAAGTTATCTAGAGTACATTCAGGATTTGTTTCATGTTTTATATTATAAAACATTTTGTAGATCCTTCCGTAGCATTAACAGTAAAATTAAATGTTGCACGTTCAGTGTTTCGTATATGTTCTTCCGATAATAATTTTCCATCAATTAATAATCCTTTATGATGTTCAGATTTATAACCAAGAAAAAATGGATTTTCTTTGTAAGAGCTTACATTAAGCGTATAATGATTATCTTCACACTCTTGTAATTTGTTGTTAATATCTTGTAAGCAATTATTACAAGTAATACAATGTGTGTTGTTATGTAGTTCAAGTAATTCAGCTCTATAAACTAAATATTTTTGAAAATTATTAATAATATCTAAATTAATAGATGAAGGATAAGTAACATGTGTATCCATTATTGTCAAACAACATAATAAACATATAGAAGCTAATGTCTTATATACAGTATAAGATACTTGAAAAAAACACTTATGTACTACCAATTTCCTCTAATGGAATGTCTGTAGAGGAAAACCTCAAGTACATTTATAAAATTTACATCATATGGTAAAGATAAATTATCTTTATACGCAATGTAATTATTATACATCGAAAGCCAATGTTCGTATCCTATGCCTACAGTTATGCACATAGAATGTATATCATCTTTAGCAACAATAATTAAATTATGTTTTGAAAGAAAATTTCACCATCTAAAGTTAAAATTAATTCAGGTTGTATAGTAGTTATATCAATACTATTGCCAACATGTCTAATTATTTCATCATTAACCATAATGATAAAAATATCAGTGTCAATACATAAATGTATTTTAGAACATTGTAAACCAAATGCATGTTGTGCAGATACACAATGATCAGTTTTTAAATATTTATTATCCCAGGTTAGTATTTTATTATACGACATTGTTCTACACATGATTTTCAAGAACTGATATTATTGTCTAAGATGTATAGTTGTAATAGGTTGAGAAAGCCAATACCTAATGTTACTTAAAAGTAATCCCATTTGGTTTTCACCATGCCAATTTGATGGTAAAATAGCAATAGGATCTTGTAGATCTAAGCCAATGCCCCAATAAAGATCATGAACACTAGCTTCACCGAGTTTACAATATTTTGTATCTAAAAGAGTATTTAATAGATCTTTATTTTGTTGATACTTGTACATATTGCCTTGAAACATAATTTCAAAACGTTGTTTATTCCAAGAATTTGAATCGAAACCATTAAAATATGTACCTCCTAATTTCTTTTGTTTATGAGGCGATATTTCATTTAGTATTTGTTCGGCTAATAAATATTTACCATAAGTCATACATTTTTTATATTGATAGTATTGCTCGACGCAATTAAATGTGGTATTAGATTTATCTTTAAAAGAACATATATACATGTTACTAAATGGTGCATCACTATTATAGAATAGGATAACGTTATCATTCGTTCTGATAGGCATGATTAATGAGATAATACAGTTGTATCAGAATGTTTATATCCAAAAGGTATGGTATCAAAACGGTTAATGATAACACGTTTCGTATAAACAGAACGAAATAGTTTTGTACGATGTTCACTGGTAACCGTTCTATCACGATTTTTTAAAATTTTTGAATCATAATGTATGGTAGTTGCATAATTTTCTCGATCATTAGCGCAATCAACCATAGAGCCAAAATTTATGATCTCAGATGTATTATAATCTAAAGTTAAACCTTTAACTTTACATTTAGTAATAGTTAAACCTTCAGAATCTATATATTTGTAACCGTAATTTTTAGGCCCTAAACCTACATATTCAATAATTTTTCCTGATGGTACCTCATCTGCCCAGCAACCTAAACGTCCATTAATAATAGGTATATCATAAGCATCTGGACGTTTAATATAAAGACAACTATCTGTATCGAAATACAAAACTCTAGAACCTAATTTTTTAAGTTCGTTATAAAGAACTAATCGTGCATATGCCGTAACATGAGCTGCAACAGGTACATTAGCCGATTCATGAGGCAAATATTCCTTATTTTTATCTGTATATGCAGCTAATAGAAATTGGCAATGATCAAAAAGTTCTAGAGAATGCATAGTAATATCTGGATTTTGCATAAGTTCTAAAAAATACTTAACATCACTGATATATTCAGTTTCTGTCATAGTATTATTTTGCGCATTTTTTCCCCAAAGACAATTTAACATAGCTTTAGAAAAAGCCCTTAAACCTGGATTTTTAGCTACTAGATCTAATAAAATACCTTCAACTTTAAAATAATCGTCTTTAAATTTTGCTTCATCTTCTAAATTTTTAACCATTGAAGGATATCCACTAGCTTCTTGTTTAATTTTTAAGAAGTTATTTATATATTCCGAATATACATTATCTGTCCAATCATTCCAAGACCATAATTGATAGATCGTAATATTTTTATATCCTAAATCAATAGCAGCTGTTATTTCAACCATTGTCCAAGTACCTATTAAGCATCTATCATGTATATCATGATTACAATCGGTTATGTCATCCGTTGCACATTTCATACATAGAGGAAATACCATCTTTTTATTACAATGAACGGGCAAAAGAGGTAACCATAACGTTTGTGGAGGTAATATTTTACATTTTATTATGCCTCTATATTTAGTAATGTTATCAATATCTATTTCTTCGGAAGTAAGTATATCCGGATGCCCAATAGGATATTCTCTATATTTATTAACGTAAGGATATAAACTACATACATCAACATATTTTATTTCTTCATCTTGTTTGATTTTATAATATATTTTAACGGAATTAGTTCTACCTCCAAATAAAGCATCTCTGGGTCTGATAGGTTCTAAATGTTCCCAAAACTTAGCTATAAAAGTTCTATATTCTATATCAGCTTTACATAAACGATCAAATACGCATTCCCACATACTAGATACAGCATAGCCTAATTTAAGTAAGTAATCTTTTCTATCAACAGTTAATTTATATAAAGCATCCATAGTTTTAGATGAATATGGATTAATTATAGAACGTTTTTTATAACATTTAATACATCCATGAAAAAAACATCCATTAAATTCGTATACAGTATTAGTTTTCTCACAAAAACCATCAACATACATGTCTCCAATTTTATGTTCTCCACCATTAAGTGCATGTTTAATTTTAAGTTTCTGTTTACAACTTTCACCTTGAAGCCATATAATAGCTTTAATTGAATAACGACATTTATTTGGATAACCAGCATCAGATATAATAGCTAAAGATTGTTCAGGTAAATAGTTTTTTCTCCATGTTTTATTACAAGCTCCAGGTAATGTTAGAGCTTCTGTAAAAGGATTGAGACCTTCATTATCAATGAAAAGTTCAATAAACAATCCACAACCTCGTCTTAAGATATCAACATCAGATATACAATATAAACGCATTTCAAGATCAAAATCGAAAACACATTTTTCAGACACTTTAAGATTATACCATTTAAAAAAAGTTGTTCTAGCATCTGGATTCATCATACCAGGTTTATATAATTTTAACGGTAAATAAGGTCCTATATAACCATCATATTCGCCAGTGTTAGCCCAAAAAGGAAAATAACCTTTAGACAATTCCGTAATACCAAAAGTTTTAGGAAATGCAGATAAAGGCATTTGTAGGTAACTCAAAGAATCAATAAGTATAACCCCAAAACATTTCAAAGAAATTATATTATTACCTCTCATAATAACAGATGGTTTACAAGTACTTTCTTGTATTAAATGCCTAAGTATGAACTGTGCATCGTAACCTTTAGAATTATGAGCCACTGCACATATGTTTTTATGAGCTGGTTGAAATAGCCAAGAACAAAAATCTTTCAATGTTGAAGAACCTGAGAAGATCCTTTGTCTAGATTCTTTAGAACAAATACAAGGATCCTCTATAGGTTTCGATATACAAATATCGCATACTTTATGAGCAACACAAAAATTAGGTGAATGTTCACCTGTGGAAAGAAACATACATTCAAAATCGTAGAAAATATATGTTTGTTTGATTTTAGTATCCCTATTATATTTAGGAATAAAACAATCATGATTTTCACCAACAATCTGTTTACAGTATTTACATTTTCTAGAACCAGCACATAAATGATTTTTATTTGTAGCTATAACTGTTTGGCCGCAATCTTTACATTTATAAACTTGAGAACAGATATTAGATGTTTTTCTAATAAGTTTATGATTATCGTAACATGTATCACTACGAAATGTACGTTTACAATCTGTACATAATTTGAGTGAAACATAAGGGCATATAGATTCTGCATAACATTCACATATTTCATGGCATTTATGTTTGCCACGAGAACTATAGAATACGTTACATGATTCACAGTAATAACTACGCCCTTTAAAACCACATATACTGGTAATACAATCAAAATGATGATGATGATTATATATATGTATGGATATACCATTATATGGTGATGTATACAATAAATGTCCATGCTGATCCCATATATTTAGTTTATAATAAGGTTTTAAATGTTCACTCATTATTTTAAATTGTTTGAGTCCACATTCTATATCATTTGGTATATCGCAAGCTGCTAATAGTTCTTTAGCTGCTTTGGATTGAGTTAATCTATTAGAATGTCTAATGTTACTCCATTGTTGTTTCCATTCATGGGTATTATTTTTATTTGCATGTGTTAAACAAACGCATATAGCTCTGGCAAAACATGTACTATCTGTATAATTCATAATTCTAACAATTGATTTCTTAATTTTAGTCATATTGTTAATACTAATATGACTACCATAGTTCATATTAAGTCTTCCACGACCTCCGGGTATAATAGTATGTGTCATTTCCAATCGTAAGCCTTTGTCTTCCATTTTAAAAGTTTTATTACTTTGTGCAACTTTTTGAATTTCACCTAATATGTTATTGCCACTAATTGTTGAAGCTGTTGCAAAAGGTATATGTATACCAAATCCTAAGGTAGGATGTGTAACGGATATTCTAATTTTATCATTATCGTCAACATTACCATATTTCTTTAAATCATTTACTATGGCATCAAATATAGCTGGTGTATATCGTTTACCGCCATCAATAATTAAATCGTAAACTCTGCTAGATGTTTTAAATTTACGAGAAATTCTAACATCTCGTTCCAGTATTTCGTAAGTAGAATCGTTATCATCTTCATTTTCAGACGATTCATCTTCAGAAGATTCGTCCGTAGATTGAGAATAGTCTACAAGAGGCATCGTTGTATGATAACTGTACAGAGTGATACGTAATGGCACATCTTATATAGCCTTAAGTCCTCGATAAATCTATAAAAGAAGAGACATAATAGCTGTTAGTTACATTGTCAGAAACAATACCGACAAACATGGATACTCGAGACTTCTCTAATTATAGATGTTATAAATGTAACACCTTAGGACATTGTTCAGCCAATTGTAAAGCTTCAAAAGCTAAAATACAATCCGTTAAAATACAATATAAGAAAGCAGCTAAATGTACAAAATGTAAGGAAGTTGGACATTATGCAACCGAATGTGAGGCACCAAAATGTTTGTTATGTTATCAAATAGGACATAACAAGGATACATGTAGCGAAGATAAATGCCTATGTTATAAATGCCATAACATAGGTCATTATCCATCTGCATGTCCTAATGACGAAAAATTAAAAAATATTACGTGCTATAAATGTAAACGTAAAGGACATTACGCAAATTATTGTAAAATATTGTTATGTACCAATTGCGGAGGTACTGATCATTTAAGTAAAGTATGCCCAGAAGTTAGATTGTGCTATAAATGCCATATGCCTGGGCATTTTGCATCTAAATGCGAAATAACGGTTGAAATTAAAGATGAAGAACCAACACCTAATCAAGAAGCGATGTTACATTTAGAAGACCAAAGTGACATGGATACAGATAATACAATAATTATGAGCGATGATGATGACTGGCTAGGCAAATCACTATTGAAAGTTGAAAATTCTTCGAATAAAACGAAAGAGCTTAAGAAGTTGAAGAAGAATAATAAAGATTTACGAAAACGTAAATATAACGATATACTGGATACGTTTGTCAAGGATACCCAAGCTAATAAGAAACAATATACATTGTAAAGAACTATAAGCACTTATACAAGCATATAGTGTATATAAATAACATAAAATGGATCATTATAATAAACGACTACAACCTGTAAGGTGTATAATATGTAATTATAAATTATATGGTAATAACTTTTATTGTAATAAGTGCAAACATTGGTATAATCTGTATATAAAAATACACGATTATAAATATCCAACATGTTGTTTGCAATGGAAGGAAATATAGGAGCTGGCAAAAGTACGTTATTAAAACGTATTGCTAGAACATTTACAGATTCTCATATATATCCTGAGAGAGTATTAGAATGGACATGTGTACATGGTCGTAAAAACGATTACAATTTATTGTATCTAGGTAAAAAGGATCCAAAAAACTATGCATTTCCATTACAAATAACTACTTTAGAAAGCCATAGAAAAAATTTGAAAGAAATAAATGGTAAACCCGGAAACCATTTTTGTGAAAGATCTCAATGTAGTTGCCAAAATGTGTTTACCAGATATTGTATCGAAGAAAATAACATGAATGATTGTCAAACAGCCGTATATGACAATATGGTAGCTACCATGAGAAAACCAGATCATATTTTATATCTGGATACACCTCCAGATATATGCTTACAAAGAATAAGAAGACGTGATAGACCTGAAGAACTACAATTGGACATAGAATATTTAAATGTACTACATAGATATCATCAAGAATGGTTATCTAACGAACAAATACCAATAACTGTATTACATTACGAAAATAATATAAAACATATAATGGATAAAATACGTACTGTGTTATCCAAACATGATTAGTGTTTTGTCGGAGCTGTAAATTTGATCTTCTTTTTTCCAATAGGAGGATACTTCATAGATTTTGAGATTTTATGAGCTTCTTCAGAATTAGAAGTACTATGTTTACGTTTCCTAGAATACTTTTCCTTTGTATCAGAGCTTTTACTTGATGATGATGATGATTTTTTAGGTATACTAATTTTAGGTACCTGTAAAGGTACATAAGGTATCTCTGTATTAACAGACGTAAATTTAACAGGTACCCTAATTTCTTCGGGTACAAATATCATACGTTTTTCATTCATTAATTTAGACATATCTCTAGAATGAGATACCAAAATATCTAAAGAGTTGCGCATATGAATAAAATTAAAATTTGATAATTTTAATTCAGCCAACATATCGCCAAAACTATTTCCAGTTGTAGGTTCATAAGGTAAATCCTGTGTAGGATTATAAGGCATATTATTAAATACCTTATTATCTAGCATAGGTAAACCATTATCAACCATACAAGTATCTAAAATATCCTCCATAATTGTAGAACTCATAATAAATAAGTAAGATACAAAGGAATATTGTTTTTGGTACAACATACGATTATGCTCAGTTTTATACTATTCTGTTATAAAACACTTACGAATAATTAACCAATAGTTGAATAGACCGAATATAATAGGTCTTCATATAAGTGTTTTGTTTACGTCACATATATGTAAAAACATGTTTTATGCACGTATACATTATTGTTGTTAATAACATGTATTTTTTAGCACGTATATAATTTTAATTATAATGCTTATATATATTTGTGCACGTATATAATTTTAATTATAATGCTTATATATATGAAAATTATGAAATAAAATCTCATACTCTATATATATTTTGTTTGTTATTGTACTTAAAATGATGGAGTATAATAATAACATTATTTTCCATCATCCTAGTAATATATTTGTTGCTGGACCTAGTGGTAGTGGCAAAACTGTTACAGTTGGAAAAATAGTCAAATATAGAAAATAACTCTTTGACAAACCTATAGGAAATGTATATTGGTGTTATAAAGAATGGCAATTTCAATATGAAAATGTTAAAAAAGAAGATACAGAAGACTTAATAACTTTTATAGAAGGAATACCCCCAGATGATGATAGTTATTTTCCAACATCTCCAGAAATTCCGTATATGATAATTTTTGATGATATGATGGGTACGGAATATGAAGATAAATTCGTATCATGGTTTACACGAAAAGGCCATCATAGAGACGCTACGTGTATATATATAACTCAAAATTTATATCAACAGAGTAAGAATTCTAGAAATATAAATTTAAATTCAAAATATATGTTATTATTTAAGAATAGTAGAGATAAAGGCCAAATAAAAGTTTTATCTGGGCAATCACAAATTATGCATTTAGTAGAAGCATATAATAATGCTACCGAACCACCTTACGGTTATTTATTATTGGACTTCCATCCGATGACTAACGATAAATATCGATTAAAAACAGACATATTTCCTCATAGTGACGGTACAGGCTCAAGAATATACGTATAAAAAATGAATGTGTACGATTTAATAAGTCGTTTAATGAAGGAACAAAATCCTGATAAACGCGAAAAATTATTATCTATAGGAGATAATCGTTTAATGAAATGGTTTATATCGATAGCTAAAGGTATATTAGAAAATGAAATACCTATGCCTAAACAAACTTTAAAGTTTATGAAAAAACATGAAAATATTATAAAAGCTATAGGAGATAAAAGTACATCTACTATAGATAGAAAAAAATTACTACTTACTAAAGGAGGTTCTGGTTTCTTAGGAGGCGTAATGATGCGTACATTTATGAATTGGAAAAGAGATAAAAAAGTTAATAAACCTAAAAAATCTAGAATAGTTAAGAAACAAAATAAAAAAAAGGTAGTCTTCAAAGAACATATAACATCTATGCCTATAAAACCTGCGGGTACTATGTTACAAGATATGACACCTATTATGAGTCCTATATCATCTTTAGGTATAGATACGTCTCAAGGTTTTAGTTCTGATGATTATGATTTTAGTACACCTTTACCATGGGCTCCATTAAATACATCTAATATACAACCTAATATAGTTAAATTGCCTTCTATGGATTCATTTTTAAATCGTATAACGCCTACTAAAAATTATACATCACCGATATTAACTAATTGGAATAATTTATATAATAATAATGATGAACAACCTATGATAACTTCAGAAATGGATGATTTATCTCAATACTTATAAATATAGGTACTAAAGGTAATAAGTCATCATTTAATATAAGAGCATCATGGCTAGAAAACATAAAATTATGCGTCAAAAAATTATTAAATTACATAATAAAAGAAAACGTAAAAATAAACGTAAGAATCAATATGGAGCTGCCCCAGATTTTTTAAGATGGCTAGGAGTTTATTAAAATACTTATAAATACTAGATGTAATTATTATATATAATCATTTAACGTAAGAGTATCATTGCAGGAAAACGTAATATAAAACGTCGTAGAGGCCATAAAATACATATAAAAAAACATAAAATAGTCAGAAGAAATCAACGTGGAGGCCTACCATTACCATTAATTGCTTTAGGTGCTGGTCTATTAACTCCTATTATAGCCGATGGTGTTAAAGATCTTATAAAACGTTTAGGTGTATAATTATAATGTCATTAATGTACTATAAGTTATCATGAAAACGTTAAAAAGTAAGCAGCCTTTAATAAAACGTTACGGGCAAGTGTTATTAGGTTTACGTAATACACCTGATACATTTAAACGCAACATAATTAAACGTTGCGATAATTGTTTAATACATTGTATATGCGAATGTTGCCATAATGTATTAAAGGGTAGTGTTAATATGAATAAGAGTCATAAGGCATCATTAAAGCATTGGAGTAAGGATATACGTTTTTTAGCCGATAAAACTATATCTACTAAACGTAAACGTAAAATAATAACCCCTCAATTAATAAATGTATTAATTGATAGCGTAAAATCTAAAGTAGAAAATACAATATGAATAAAATGGTCTTAGTTCCCGAGGCTCATGTAGAGGAATTAAAACGATTACGTTTATATCAAAGAGCTAAATTACCGCCTAAACCAGAAATAATACAAACTGTAGATATACAAAAAAGTATTGATGAATTAATGACAGACCCTAATATAACTGATACTGATAAAATGCATCGTTATGGAGAATATATGTTAAAATATAATAGTTTTAAAGACCAAGCTACAGATGCAACTGAAATATCTAAACCACCTGCATATGTACCCGAAATTTTAAAACCTATATCTAATGATAATGTAATTACAGATATACCTAAAAGTATGCAAAAGCCTATAAGCAATTTGTTAGATCAAATAAAAGGTAATACTAATATTACTTGGGACAATAAAGGTGTTGTAAGCATTAATGGCAAAGTTATAGTAGGTAGTAATATAACAGATATTATGAATGATGCTGCTAGGGAAAGAAAATCTAGAACAAATGCTGTTGGTTGGTTAGATGTTGCTGAAGAGTTATTAAATAAAAATCAAAAAATAAATGTAGGCAATAAAAGATGGAGTAACTATGTAAATAAACAATTCAATCATAAAAGAGCTAGTGACATAATAAATACACCATCTAGTAAAAAGCATTCGAAGAAAAAACATTTAAGACGTAATAGTTCTTTTACGCACGATAATGACGATTATGATGATAATGTATCACCGATAAAACGTTCAAAAGATACAAAATGGTCAATGTGGAAATAAAAGATAAAATTTTAAATTCTATTTATTACGATATAAAAAATCCAGCATCTTTTTCAGGAATCGGTAAATTATATAAAGCTGGGAAATTATTATTAAAATCTTTAACTTTAAAAGATGTTAAAAATTGGCTATCAGAACAGAAAACTTATACGTTACATAAACCTATAATAAGAACATTTAAACGTAGAAAAACTATAGTAGCTGGTATAGATTTTCAATGGCAAGCAGATTTAGCTGATATGCAAAAATTTAGTAAACATAATAAAGGTTATCGTTATTTATTATGCGTTATTGATATATTCTCAAAAATGGCTTGGGTTAAGCCTATAAAAAATAAATTATCTAAGACTTTAATACATTCATTTAATACTATATTAAATGAATCACATAGAAAACCTAAAGCTTTACAAACAGATAAAGGTAGTGAATTTATTAACGAACCATTTCAAAAGTTTTTAAAGAAAAAACATACATTTTTTTACAACTGAAAATCCTGAAACTAAAGCTAGCATTGTTGAACGTTTTCAACGTTCACTTAAAGGTAAAATGTGGAAATATTTTACGTATAATAATTCAAAAAAATATATAGATGTATTACAAGATCTTATAGATAATTATAATATTTCTAAACATAGTTCTACGGGTTATAAACCTAAAGATGTTAATATAGGTAATGAACATATAATTTCCGATAATATTAACTATGTTGAGACACCTAAAGATATATCTATTAAAATTGGGGATCAAGTCAGAATCAATAAAACTAAAAAACATTTTACTAAAGGTTATTTACCTAATTGGACATTATAAATATTTATTGTATATAAAGTTATTAAAGGATCTCCAACAACATTTAAGGTTCATGATTTGAACGGTGAGGAAATAAAAGGCTCATATTACAGGAATGAATTACAATTTATTAAAAATAAAGGAGATTACGATATAGAAAAAATATTAAAACGTAGAGTAATTATTAAAAAAGGTCATAACATTAAAGAAATATTTGTTAAGTGGAAAGGTTACGATAATTCATTTAATGAATGGATACAAGCTTAAAATATGGATTCAATATCTATAGAGAATAATCTTAATAAAACCATAACGCCTCCTATAAAATCTAAGGATATAGCCGGTCTATATAGATATACAGCCCAGATGTTACTCATCTATTGCGTTTTTGCAGCATCCGTGTGGGGTCTAGCATACGGTAATACAAATAATAAAGACGTTTGGCTAGTTCTTTTAAGTACAATAACGGGGATAGGTTTACCTTCACCTAAAATATCGAAACGAAGATAATGGAAGATTTCTATGTAACCCTTATGAGTGATAGTTCTTTAAATATATATCCTAATAATACAGTAGCAGAATTTAGATGTAAATTAGCTAAGCCTATAAACTTAAATAAAGAAGAATGGCGTGTAGCTCTAACTGAAATCACCTATCCGGGGGCCATATTAATTGTTATAGAAGGGGAACAACATTTTGAGCTTACATTACCTGATGATATAGAAGTTTTAGAACCAGGTCCTTATAGAGGTAATATACCTCTAGGTTTTTATGAAACACCTTTACAATTTATGCAAATGATAAATGCTTGTATAAAAGATATATTAGATCGTGTAATTAAAATAAGAATAACGGCTATAATAGATAGAATACTTGAAACGGATGATGTACTTCAAATATTACTTAAATTTCGTAGTAGTAATAGTGTATGCGAATTACATACAATACCCTTAAACGTTAATATAGGATTAACTTTTCATCCTAATATATGTAGAAAATTAGGTTTTTTAAATGCTACTACAAATTATATTTTACGTCCTATAGATATAGAACCATCTCCTTTTAAAGAACCTGTTAATCTATTAATTAATGATAGTTCTATATACGTTTACATAGATATTATAGAACCTGTAATGATATCTGATGGTGAAGAACAATTATTACGTGTTTTACCTTTTAAAGTTAAAACTAACGTTAATCATTATAGTACTAATGAATTTCAACATGATCAATATATAAAAATAAATCGTAACCGTATAGATGAAATATCTGTTAATATAAAAAACGTTTTAGGTAATAATATTCATTTCCATGATGGTAAGTGTATATTAACGTTACATTTTATAAGAGACGATATATTTAGTAATTTCGTATAATGGAACGTTCAGAAAATTTCTATATCACATTAGATAGTCAACGTATTAAATTTAAATCTGAAGAGAATGATAATAATGCTTATTTTAAAGTCTCTATACCTAACGGTATAACTCTAAGTAATGATAACAAATGGGAAGTAGGTTTAGTCGATGGTATTATACCTAATAAAGTATTTAACATTACAGATTCAAACAATACATTTTTTTTAGCTATTAGAAATGCTCAATACCCCGAAAAACTAATTGAACGAGGTTACAGAGATGTACCATTTTATAATAAATGGTTTTTTTTTGATACTCGTGAGATTCGTAAAATGAATTATAATTATAGATATACCATGTTTAGGCATTATAAAAACGTAATAGATGTTAATAATGAATTTTTATATGATCCATTATCTGAGGATCAATTTTCCAGAAAATATGGTGTAAAATTCTATGTTATGGGACCTAAGGACGATAATACTCCTAATAAATATTACGATAATGATTGTACATTATTACCATTTAAAATACCTAATGGAGTTTATAACGATTATAAAATCTTAACAAGTATTATGGAAGATAGCTGGAATAAAATGTTTGGTACTTTTTGGGCATCTACGAAATATAATCTTTGGAGAGCATCGGCTAGCGCTTGGGACATTGGTGTATCTTTATCTTGGAAATATAACCATAATCCTTATTATATGTATTATAAGAAAAAATCATTATCTTTAATATCAAATACTCCAGAAAATATAGGACTCCTTGTACCTACATTATTAGGTAATATGTTAGGTATCGATTCAAGTCAAGAAGTTATTAGCGTACATAATAAGCCTCATTATTATGTATTCCCTAAAATGGATTGTTTTGTTCATGAACCATATTTGTATTTAGGCCTTACAACCTATACGTATATACAAATATCGTCGATTTTAGTATAGTAGGATCTGGACAATCACAATTACTAAGACAGTTTACGTATAATCACGCTCCTAATGTAACTACTCATAAAAGTGTACAATTTAAACATATACATTATTTGCCGATTACAGATAAACGTATACACGATATATATATATTTATATGTAATGAATTAGGTGAACCTATTCATTTAACGGGCGATGTTTGTATAGTTAGGTTAGAATTTCGTAGAAGACCATTATGAATATACCTGTATATAGAGGCCGTGTTAGGCAACGTGGTTATGGTTTAGGTGGAACATTAAAAACTGTTGGCAGTAATCTTATACCTTATTTAGTAGATAATATGGCTAGTACTTTACTAAATGAAGTTACTGGAGGTGTACATGATGTAATAGAAAATCCAAAAACTTATAAACATATTGCTAAAAAAAGAGGTTCAAACGTACTTAAGCATGTAACCAATAAATTATTAAAAGTTTTAAATGAAGATAAACTAATGACTGCTCTAACTAATAATAAAACTAAAAGTATAAAGGGACTTATTAATACTAATAAAAGCCAGTCAGGTTCAGGACGTAGAAAACGATGTAACGATCATTCTGTTAAAAGAGCTAAAAAACGACGATTAGATTATTTCGATTAATAAAAATAAATATGATTACAGGTTCTACTTTATGTAATAAAGGGGAGTTGGACCTCTATAGTTTACCTCCAACACTTACAACAATGGATAGAGCTTTTATTAATGAACATCAACCATTAGTTAATCCTTACGAAAATACAGCTCCTATTGAATTTATAATTCCTAGGCAAACTGAAAAATGGACAGATCTTATGGATCTAGAATTAAACCTTAAAATTAAAATGGTTAAACTTGATGGTACTAATTATGATACTGAAAGTGCTGTTTCTATTATAGATAATCCATTACATTCATTATTTTCTCATGTAGATATATACATTAACGGCAAATTAATATCTGGTAATGATAAATATCCTTACAGAGCTTTTTTAGAAACTTTATGCGGTTCTAGCGAAACGGAACAAAATATGTTAGAAGATACTCAAATGTGGGCAAAAGCTCAAATAGGAGAATTACGTAATTATACAACTTATGCTGGTACTCCTAATAGTGGAGGTTCTAAAAGACGTAATATAAAATTATCAGCTGGCAAAGTAGTAGAATTACAAGGCAAATTACATACAGATATTACCAGACAACCTAAGTATCTACCTAATATGTGTGAATTAAAAATTAGATTAGTTAGATCTTCTCCAGCTTTTTATATGATAGGTGATGATTCGGCTGGAGGCAAAATAGAAATTATACAAGCAGTTATGAAAGTACGTACCTTTAGATCCTAATGTATGGATATCTTTAAATAATGCACTTAGATCTGCACCTATGAAAATACCTATTAAACGTGTTGATATTAGCGTATTTACTGTTATGGATGGTCTAGTATCTAAAATAGAATCAAATCTAATACATGGTCAAATACCAAAAAGAATTATTGTAGGACAAGTTAAAAACTCTGTAATGAATGGTGCAATTAATCATTCACCATTTTCATTCGATGATTTTAATATCTCTAAATTAAAAATTACAGTTAATGGTTCTAGTATAGACGCTAATCCTTTATATATGGATTTTTCTAAAGATAATACTCTAGTATGCCAAAGTTATAGATCTTTTTGGAAAGGTCTTGGTATCGAACATGGTAAAGATCTTTATGTATTTCCAATCTCTGTATATAAAAAAAAACATACTCTATGGACTGTTGATTTTACGCCCGATTTAGGATGCGAAGAAGGTCATCTTCATCCTGTTAAAAACGGTAATATAGAATTTGATATGGAATGGAAATTACCTCTAGAATCGCCTATAAATGTTATTGTTTATGCCGAATATGATGATATGATTATGATCGATGGTCTACGTAATGTTATTACATCTTAAATTATGGACACATACACTTTACAATATATTTTAGATACAATTTTTCCATCTTTAAATGGTGTTGTATGTGCTAGAGACGAATTATTATCCATTAATAAACGCCGTAAATGTTATATCGTTAATACTGATCCAATTTCTAAACCTGGACAACATTGGGTTTTAATTTATCGTACTAAAACATTTAATTGTTATTATTTTGATTCATATGGAGGATATAATCCTATTGAAAACGATATAGCTACTTTCTTAAACATTAATTGTTTAAAAGTATTCAGGAATAGAAATCGTTTTCAATCTGATTCTACGCAATTATGTGGTGTATATTGTTTATATGTATTATATGCTATTGTAAATTATAATCATACTTTTTCTCATATAGTACTTAATACTTTTAGTTTTACGAACTATTTAACCAATGATATGTTATTAACTAAGTGGCTTAGACATTTTTACCATTCACTTGAACAATTGAAGATGAACAGTACCGTAAAAAAAAAAAAACATGTGTCAAACTTGTATTTCAAGGATGTAGGCGTTTCTTAGTGTATATAAGAAGATGTTAAACGTTCACTCTTTACAATATTTTGAAAGCTAACAGTTATCATGGCTACTACTTCGAAATTAAATACTGGTAAAGCTCTACTAACATTTACCAGTACTACGGCTATAGATGTACCAGTTAAAGAAGTTATTGATGAATTAACTATAGATATTGCTGCAAAAATTAAATATCGTTTAGATGGACACACAGATTGGATAACCTGTGAAGGAAACGAATTTGTTGAATCTCAACATTTAAACCTAGTGTTATTGGATGAACATAATAAAATTCTGGTTACACAAAATCTACCAGGTTCTCTAATTACTACGAATGAACCTATATACACAACTATTGGGACACAAACTACTATGGAAACTTGTCCATGTGCTACATGTAGTTTTCTACGCAACAAATATAATCATCTTGAAAATGTTGATGAGAAATCAAAGTTTGATGAACAACCAACGATTAAACAAGAACCGAAAGTAGAGATTATAGTCATAGATGATACAGTCACCAAACAAGAACCAAAAGTTCCCTGGGGAAGAAACTACTATGGACGTTGATAATACAGTCATCAAACAAGAAACAAAAATACGTTGGCAAGATCGTCTTGATGGACTTAATAAATCTATTAAAGATTGGTGTACATGCGATAAATGTCTACCTGATAACTCTAAATCGTGGAGTAATCGTATTCAACAACTGAAGAAACATAACAGAAACTTTAAAATTGCTGTACGTGTTGAAAAGAAACAACTAAGACGTAGTGCAAGAATAGCTGCGAAATTAGCTAAATAAAACTAGAGTGAACGTTTTCATCTTTATGCTATTACACTAAGTAATGTTCTAGGAACTTTCGTTAACAGTGAACTATAAACAGTGAACTATATGTTTTTTTATTATAACAAAAAAATGTGTGCATGACCATTATTATACTTTTGTATATATGTAATCTGTGTTAGACTATAAGTTATAAAAAATAAAATATGTATGAAATTTATATATCTCTTTTATTATTTACAAAAAAATTACTAGTACAGATGGGATTCGACACTCGGACAACCTATATACAAATTTTGACTAAAGACATATTCTTATTTTTTGACTGAAACTACGGCTATTTTTTTAATTTTTGACTGAAACTACGGCTATTTTTTATTTTACACCTAATAAACTTTGGATCTTAATTTTGTACTATAGTACCCCCTTTTACTAGGGTGTACCATAGTACCCCCTTTTTTTACCATTGTGCCTCCCTATACTATTGGGTTAACGTCCGAGCAGATGGAGGGATTAATCTATGCGGGGTTAACGTCCGAGCAGGTGGAGGGGTTAATCTATGCTGGGTTAACATCCGGGCAGGTGGGGGTTAATCTATGCGGGGTTAACTTCCGAGCAGGTGGAGGGGTTAATCTATGCTGGGTTAACGTCCGAGCAGGTGGGGTTAATCTATGAGGTTTAACGACCGAGCGGGTGGAGGGGTTAATATATGCGCGGTTAACGTCCGAGCAGGTGGCGGTTAATCTATGCGGGGTTAACGTCCCAGCAGGTGGAGGGGTTTTGGGAGAGTTGTTCAGGGAAGAAGGAATAATGGCGTGTATCATTGGAATGCATATTTCGGAGATTGTGGAGAATATAGATTTTCTAACCGACAGGATAGCTTAAGTAGGGTTGTAATACAACAATAACAACAACAATAACAACCAACAACAACAACAACAACTACAACAACAACCAACAACAACAGCATTTATTCGAATGAGGATGTGACTAATCAAATATACGACCGGAACTGGACGTGCAGGGTGTATATTTGTTGATGTGGTTAGAGATGTAATCAATTGTGGATGTCATTATCCGCAGGAGAAGCGGTGTCCACACAGGAGGTTCTAAAGACTGTTAAGCACATTGATACTGTGATTCAATTATCATATTTAATGTATTCAATGCAAGCTTAGGTCACGTGTCAGATATATGACTATTGAGGGTGCGCAACGGAACAACAGGACTAAATATGATGCAAGTAACTTGTCTAGTGTGTAACTGTTTTATAGACCACTGTAATTAGCAGGGTTTATAGTCGATTATAGAATGTGTATATATGGATGTTGTTATAAACAAGCAGGGTTTATAGTCGATTATAGAATGTGTATATATGGATGTTGTTATAAACAAGCAGGGTTTATAGTCGATTATAGAATGTGTATATATGGATGTTGTTATAAACAAGCAGGGTTTATAGTCGATTATAGAATGTGTATATATGGATGTTGTTATAAACAAGCAGGGTTTATAGTCGATTATAGAATGTGTATATATGGATGTTGTTATAAACAAGCAGGGTTTATAGTCGATTATAGAATGTGTATATATGGATGTTGTTATAAACAAGCAGGGTTTATAGTCGATTATAGAATGTGTATATATGGATGTTGTTATAAACAAGCAGGGTTTATAGTCGATTATAGAATGTGTATATATGGATGTTGTTATAAACAAGCAGGGTTTATAGTCGATTATAGAATGTGTATATATGGATGTTGTATAAACAAGCAGGGTTTATAGTCGATTATAGAATGTGTATATATGGATGTTGTTATAAACAAGCAGGGTTTATAGTCGATTATAGAATGTGTATATATGGATGTTGTTATAAACAAGCAGGGTTTATAGTCGATTATAGAATGTGTATAGATATGGATGTTGTTATAAACAAGCAGGGTTTATAGTCGATTATAGAATGTGTATATATGGATGTTGTTATAAACAAGCAGGGTTTATAGTCGATTATAGAATGTGTATATATGGATGTTGTTATAAACAAGCAGGGTTTATAGTCGATTATAGAATGTGTATAGATATGGATGTTGTTATAAACAAGCAGGGTTTATAGTCGATTATAGAATGTGTATATATGGATGTTGTTATAAACAAGCAGGGTTTATAGTCGATTATATAAATTGTATATATTGATGTTTTTATAAACAAGCAGGGTTTATAGTCGATTATAGAATGTGTATAGATATGGATGTTGTTATAAACAAGCAGGGTTTATAGTCGATTATAGAATGTGTATATATGGATGTTGTTATAAACAAGCAGGGTTTATAGTCGATTATAGAATGTGTATATATGGATGTTGTTATAAACAAGCAGGGTTTATAGTCGATTATAGAATGTGTATATATGGATGTTGTTATAAACAAGCAGGGTTTATAGTCGATTATAGAATGTGTATATATGGATGTTGTTATAAACAAGCAGGGTTTATAGTCGATTATAGAATGTGTATATATGGATGTTGTTATAAACAAGCAGGGTTTATAGTCGATTATAGAATGTGTATATATGGATGTTGTTATAAACAAGCAGGGTTTATAGTCGATTATAGAATGTGTATATATGGATGTTGTTATAAACAAGCAGGGTTTATAGTCGATTATAGAATGTGTATATATGGATGTTGTTATAAACAAGCAGGGTTTATAGTCGATTATAGAATGTGTATATATGGATGTTGTTATAAACAAGCAGGGTTTATAGTCGATTATAGAATGTGTATATATGGATGTTGTTATAAACAAGCAGGGTTTATAGTCGATTATAGAATGTGTATATATGGATGTTGTTATAAACAAGCAGGGTTTATAGTCGATTATAGAATGTGTATATATGGATGTTGTTATAAACAAGCAGGGTTTATAGTCGATTATAGAATGTGTATAATATGGATGTGTTATAACAAGCAGGGTTTATAGTCGATATAGAATGTGTATATATGGATGTTGTTATAAACAAGCAGGGTTTATAGTCGATTATAGAATGTGTATATATGGATGTGTTATAAAAAAGCAGGGTTTATAGTCGATTATAGAATGTGTATAATATGGATGTTGTTATAAACAAGCAGGGTTTATAGTCGATTATAGAATGTGTATATATGGATGTTGTTATAAACAAGCAGGGTTTATAGTCGATTATAGAATGTGTATATATGGATGTTGTTATAAACAAGCAGGGTTTATAGTCGATTATAGAATGTGTATAGATATGGATGTTGTTATAAACAAGCAGGGTTTATAGTCGATTATAGAATGTGTATATATGGATGTTGTTATAAACAAGCAGGGTTTATAGTCGATTATAGAATGTGTATATATGGATGTTGTTATAAACAAGCAGGGTTTATAGTCGATTATAGAATGTGTAATATGGATGTTGTTATAAACAAGCAGGGTTTATAGTCGATTATAGAATGTGTATAATATGGATGTTGTTATAAACAAGCAGGGTTTATAGTCGATTATAGAATGTGTATATATGGATGTTGTTATAAACAAGCAGGGTTTATAGTCGATTATAGAATGTGTATATATGGATGTTGTTATAAACAAGCAGGGTTTATAGTCGATTATAGAATGTGTATATATGGATGTTGTTATAAACAAGCAGGGTTTATAGTCGATTATAGAATGTGTATATGGATGTTGTATAAACAAGCAGGGTTTATAGTCGATTATAGAATGTGTATATATGGATGTGTTATAAACAAGCAAGGTTTATAGTCGATTATAGAATGTGTATATATGGATGTTGTTATAAACAAGCAGGGTTTATAGTCGATTATAGAATGTGTATATATGGATGTTGTTATAAACAAGCAGGGTTATAGTCGATTATAGAATGTGTATATATGGATGTTGTTATAAACAAGCAGGGTTTATAGTCGATTATAGAATGTGTATATATGGATGTTGTTATAAACAAGCAGGGTTTATAGTCGATTATAGAATGTGTATATATGGATGTTGTTATAAACAAGCAGGGTTTATAGTCGATTATAGAATGTGTATATATGGATGTTGTTATAAACAAGCAGGGTTTATAGTCGATTATAGAATGTGTATATATGGATGTTGTTATAAACAAGCAGGGTTTATAGTCGATTATAGAATGTGTATATATGGATGTTGTTATAAACAAGCAGGGTTTATAGTCGATTATAGAATGTGTATATATGGATGTTGTTATAAACAAGCAGGGTTTATAGTCGATTATAGAATGTGTATATATGGATGTTGTTATAAACAAGCAGGGTTTATAGTCGATTATAGAATGTGTATATATGGATGTTGTTATAAACAAGCAGGGTTTATAGTCGATTATAGAATGTGTATATATGGATGTTGTTATAAACAAGCAGGGTTTATAGTCGATTATAGAATGTGTATATATGGATGTTGTTATAAACAAGCAGGGTTTATAGTCGATTATAGAATGTGTATATATGGATGTTGTTATAAACAAGCAGGGTTTATAGTCGATTATAGAATGTGTATATATGGATGTTGTTATAAACAAGCAGGGTTTATAGTCGATTATAGAATGTGTATATATGGATGTTGTTATAAACAAGCAGGGTTTATAGTCGATTATAGAATGTGTATATATGGATGTTGTTATAAACAA
Source organism: Archivesica marissinica (assembly GCA_014843695.1). Taxonomy (NCBI): domain Eukaryota; kingdom Metazoa; phylum Mollusca; class Bivalvia; order Venerida; family Vesicomyidae; genus Archivesica; species Archivesica marissinica. The sequence continues at coordinate 606,295 of CM026400.1, forward strand.
GCAGGGTTTATAGTCGATTATAGAATGTGTATATATGGATGTTGTTATAAACAAGCAGGGTTTATAGTCGATTATAGAATGTGTATATATGGATGTTGTTATAAACAAGCAGGGTTTATAGTCGATTATAGAATGTGTATATATGGATGTTGTTATAAACAAGCAGGGTTTATAGTCGATTATAGAATGTGTATATATGGATGTTGTTATAAACAAGCAGGGTTTATAGTCGATTATAGAATGTGTATATATGAATGTGTTATAAACAACAGTGTTTATAGTCGATTATAGAATGTGTATATATGGAATGTGTATATATAGAATGTGTATATATGGAATGTGTATATATAGAATGTGTATATATGGAATGTGTATATATAGAATGTGTATATATAGAATGTGTATATATAGAATGTGTATATATGGAATGTGTATATATGGAATGTGTATATATAGAATGTGTATATATAGAATGTGTATATATAGAATGTGTATATATAGAATGTGTATATATAGAATGTGTATATATAGAATGTGTATATATAGAATGTGTATATATGGAATGTGTATATATGGAATGTGTATATATAGAATGTGTATATATAGAATGTGTATATATAGAATGTGTATATATAGAATGTGTATATATAGAATGTGTATATATAGAATGTGTATATATAGAATGTGTATATATGGAATGTGTATATATAGAATGTGTATATATAGAATGTGTATATATAGAATGTGTATATATAGAATGTGTATATATAGAATGTGTATATATGGAATGTGTATATATGGAATGTGTATATATGGAATGTGTATATATGGAATGTGTATATATGGAATGTGTATATATAGAATGTGTATATATGGAATGTGTATATATGGAATGTGTATATATAGAATGTGTATATATGGAATGTGTATATATGGAATGTGTATATATAGAATGTGTATATATGGAATGTGTATATATGGAATGTGTATATATGGAATGTGTATATATAGAATGTGTATATATGGAATGTGTATATATGGAATGTGTATATATAGAATGTGTATATATAGAATGTGTATATATAGAATGTGTATATATGGATGTTTATATATGGAATGTGTATATATGGAATGTGTATATATGGAATGTGTATATATAGAATGTGTATATATAGAATGTGTATATATGGAATGTGTATATATAGAATGTGTATATATAGAATGTGTATATATGGATGTTTATATATGGAATGTGTATATATGGAATGTGTATATATGGAATGTGTATATATAGAATGTGTATATATAGAATGTGTATATATGGATGTTTATATATGGAATGTGTATATATGGAATGTGTATATATGGAATGTGTATATATAGAATGTGTATATATAGAATGTGTATATATGGAATGTGTATATATAGAATGTGTATATATAGAATGTGTATATATAGAATGTGTATATATGGATGTTTATATATGGAATGTGTATATATGGAATGTGTATATATGGAATGTGTATATATAGAATGTGTATATATAGAATGTGTATATATAGAATGTGTATATATAGAATGTGTATATATAGAATGTGTATATATAGAATGTGTATATATAGAATGTGTATATATAGAATGTGTATATATAGAATGTGTATATATAGAATGTGTATATATGGAATGTGTATATATAGAATGTGTATATATGGAATGTGTATATATGGAATGTGTATATATAGAATGTGTATATATAGAATGTGTATATATAGAATGTGTATATATAGAATATGTATATATAGAATGTGTATATATAGAATGTGTATATATAGAATGTGTATATATAGAATGTGTATATATGGATGTTTATATATAGAATGTGTATATATAGAATGTGTATATATAGAATGTGTATATATAGAATGTGTATATATGGAATGTGTATATATAGAATGTGTATATATAGAATGTGTATATATAGAATGTGTATATATAGAATGTGTATATATAGAATGTGTATATATAGAATGTGTATATATAGAATGTGTATATATAGAATGTGTATATATGGAATGTGTATATATAGAATGTGTATATATAGAATGTGTATATATAGAATGTGTATATATGGAATGTGTATATATAGAATGTGTATATATAGAATGTGTATATATAGAATGTGTATATATGGAATGTGTATATATAGAATGTGTATATATAGAATGTGTATATATAGAATGTGTATATATAGAATGTGTATATATAGAATGTGTATATATAGAATGTGTATATATAGAATGTGTATATATGGAATGTGTATATATAGAATGTGTATATATAGAATGTGTATATATAGAATGTGTATATATGGAATGTGTATATATAGAATGTGTATATATAGACTGTGTATATATAGATGTGCCCCACGGCCCCATGTCACATTGTGACAGAAGTTAGGGTGCATTCACAATTTATCCACACACTATATGCAAGCACCTAAAAATAAATGTGTGTGCACTCACAAAAACAAAGTGTGCTCTCGCATAAACAAAGTGTGCTCTCACAAGAACAAAGTGTGCACTCACAAGAACAAAGTGTGCACTCACAAGAACAAAGTGTGCACTGTCAAAGTATAGGTGCACCATCCGAAACATTATACATGTTCCAAAATATAATTGTGTGTACACGTACACAGCTTTGAACAATAGTAAAACAAAATGTGTAGCAGCACACATTGGTATTTTCAAACTCCGTATTGCACCCATCCACACACCCATAAGTCCAAATATAATGATACATAAGCAACCGCAACATAAGTCCCGGACACACCATCCTTATTCCGTTTCAGACGCATTTTCACCATAAATATCAAAAGTCTGGCACCCATCCGCAGTTTGTACACAATTTACACTGTACCACGTGATCATCTTTGAGCGTGCAATTCTTCTTCCGGTTTTCCACTTCCGATGGCGCATGCACATGATAACCATCACAATATGGCGGGTCCTTCGTCTGCTTACAAGCACAAATAAAATAAAGCGTTTGACCTTTGTCGACTTTCCACGGCACTGGCTTTATTCCGGTGTCTTTATGAGATCCTAGGCAGAGAAGACAGTACTTAACGTTAAACGATTTAAGTTAATGCATTGTAAGAAACTACGAACAATGTTATGCTATGAAACCTGAACATTAATTGTGTACATAACATGTTCACCAGTGTTGGGGTATTGCCACATGGTTATAGCGACTTAGCCTGACAATCACGTACTCCCTCGCCGTGTGTTGATTCGGTTGGATTATTTCAGCTGAGGAATCTATCGAATTGACGTGCAGATGTACCAGGTTGCTGAAACAATGCTCTGAGGGTAACCAGGGTCTTCATCAAATATATATGACATGGAAAGTCGCCATACAAATCAAAAAGCAAACAAAATACGTGCGAACTGAAAAGTGAGAGGCACTTGATTTGAAGTCAAGGTCATTAACCACTCGGTGTCCCCGTCGTTGATAATTAAATGAAATACGACTACTCGCAGTTGAGGTACGACTACTCACAGTTGAGGTACGACTACTCGCAGTTGAGGTACGACTACTCGCAGTTGAGGTACGACTACTCACATTTGAGGTACGACTACTCGCAGTTGAGGTACGACTACTCACAGTTGAGGTACGACTACTCGCAGTTGAGGTACGACTACTCACAGTTGAGGTACGACTACTCTCATGCTGTTGATAGATTGCTGAGCATGTTGAATCGGTTGGGGGGTCTAGGCACACCATGATCGGCCCTGCTCCAAGAAGAGAGCTAGCAATACAGGTAACAAGAGCCTACTACGAGTGGTCTAGCATGTCGTTGTTAGAAGTCGCCTTTCATCGTTATCATCAGGGCCGTGAGTTGGCTCCCTATCAAAGATGAGTTATAAAATGATGATATATGAGACATTAATTTTTCAGTCGCTTGGGGAGATTGGAGACATGACTACTGGTTTCTACCAACGAAATGTGGGTGGTCTTCGCCACCACAACATGATACTGCTCCAGACTGGACCCTGCACAAATGAACGGGAGAAGTAAACCAATAACATAGTTTACCATCACACCATGGCTGTTTCTTGCTCAATCCACACCTACACCAGTATTTCGTTTCGCCCTCTCTCAAGTCCTTTACCTTACAGGGCCCGTACTGAAATATATATATATTATTATATTTGATGGTAAGGTTGCCGAGAGTGATGGCGGAGTGTAATAGTACGATGGCAAAGTGTGATGGTACGATGGCAGAGTGTGATGGTACGATGGCAGAGTGTGATGGTACGATGGCAGAGTGTGATGGTACGATGGCAGAGTGTGATGGTACGATGGCAAAGTGTGATGGTACGATGGCAGAGTGTGATGGTACGATGGCAGAGTGTGATGGTACGATGGCAGAGTGTGATGGTACGATGGCAGAGTGTGATGGTACGATGGCAGAATGTGATGGTACGATGGCAGAGTGTGATGGTACGATGGCAGAGTGTGATGGTACGATGACAGAGTGTGATGGTACGATGGCAGAGTGTGATGGTACGATGGCAAAGTGTGATGGTACGATGGCAGAGTGTGATGGTACGATGGCAGAGTGTGATGGTACGATGGCAGAGTGTGATGGTACGATGGCAGAGTGTGATGGTACGATGGCAGAGTGTGATGGTACGATGGCAGAGTGTGATGGTACGATGGCAGAGTGTGATGGTACGATGGCAGAGTGTGATGGTACGATGGCAGAGTGTTATGGTACGATGACAGAGTGTGATGGTACGATGGCAGAGTGTGATGGTACGATGACAGAGTGTGATGGTACGATGGCAGAGTGTGATGGTACGATGGCAAAGTGTGATGGTACGATGGAAGAGTGTGATGGTACGATGGCAGAGTGTGATGGTACGATGGCAGAGTGTGATGGTACGATGGCAGAGGTGATGGTACGATGGCAGAGTGTGAAGGTACGATGGCAGAGTGTGATGGTACGATGGCAGAGTGTGATGGTACGATGGCAGAGTGTGATGGTACGATGGCATAGTGTGATGGTACGATGGCAGAGTGTGATGGTACGATGGCAGAGTGTGATGGTACGATGGCAGAGTGTGATGGTACGATGGCAGAGTGTGATGGTACGATGGCGAAGTGTGATGGTACGATGGCAGAGTGTGATGGTACGATGGCAGAGTATGATGGTACGATGACAGAGTGTAATGGTACGATGACAGAGTGTGATGGTACGATGGCAAAGTGTGACGGTACGATGGCAGAGTGTGATAGTACGATGGCAGAGTATGGTGGTACGATGGCAGAGTATGATGGTACGATAGCAGAGTATGATGGTACGATAGCAGAGTGTAATGGTACGATGACAGAGTGTGATGGTACGATGGCAAAGTGTGATGGTACGATGGCAAAGTGTTATGATTCGATGGCCGAGTATGTTGGTACGATGGCAGTGTGTGATGGTACGATGACAGAGTATGATGGTACGATGGCAAAGTGTGATGGTACGATGACAGAGTGTGATGGTATGATGACCGAGAGTGATGGTACGATGACATAGTGTGATGGTACGATGGCAGCGTGTGATGGTTCGATGACAGAGTGTGATGGTACGATGACCGAGAGTGATGGTACGATGACAGATTGTGATGGTACGATGACCGAGAGTGATGGTACGATGACAGAGTGTGATGGTACGATGGCCGTGTATGATGGTACGATGACAGAGTGTGATGGTACGATGACATAGTGTGATGGTATGATGACCGAGAATGATGGTACGATGGCAGAGTATGATGGTACGATGACAGAGTATAATGGTACGATGACAGAGTGTGATGGTACGATGGCAGAGTGTGATGGTATGATGGCCGAGTATGATGGTACGATGACCGAGAGCGATGGTACGATGGCAGTGTGTGATGGTACGATGACCGAGAGTGAGGGTCCGATGGCCGAGTGTGATGGTACGATGACAGAGTATGATGGTTCGATCTCAGAGTGTGATGGTACGATGACAGAGTATGATGGTTCGATCTCAGAGTGTGATGGTACGATGACAGAGTATGATGGTACGATGACAGAGTATGATGGTTCGATCTCAGAGTGTGATGGTACGATGACAGAGTATGATGGTTCGATCTCAGAGTGTGATGGTACGATGACAGAGTATGATGGTTCGATGACAGAGTGTGATGGTACGATGGCCGCGTGTGATGGTACGATGACAGAGTGTGATGGTACGATGGCAGAGTGTGATGGTACGATGACAGAGTGTTATGGTACGATGACAGTGTGTGATGGTACGATGACAGAGTGTGATGGTACGATGACAGAGTGTGATGGTACGATGGCAGAGTGTGATGGTACGATGACAGAGTGTGATGGTATGATGACAGAGTGTGATGGTACGATGGCAGAGTGTGATGGTACGATGACAGTGTGTGAAGGTACGATAACATAGTGTGATGGTACGATGACCGTGAGTGATGGTACGATGGCAGAGTGTGATAGTACGATGGCAGAGTGTGATGGTATGATGGCCGAGAGTGATGGTACGATGACAGAGTGTGATGGTACGATGACCGAGAGTGAGGGTACGATGGCCGAGTATGATGGTACGATGACAGAGTGTGATGGTATGATGACAGAGTATGATGGTACGATGACAGAGTGTGATGGTACGATGGCCGAGTGTGATGGTACGATGAAAGAGTATGATGATACGATGGCCGCGTGTGATGGTACGATGACAGAGTGTGATGGTACGATAGCAGAGTATGATGGTACGACGACAGAGTGTGATGGTACGACGACAGAGTGTGATGGTAAGATGGCGAAGTATGATGGTACGAGGGTATAGTGTGGTGGTACGATGACAGAGGGTGATGGTACGAAGGCAGAGTATGAGTGTACGATGGCAGAGTGTGATGGTACGATGGCAGAGCGTGATGGTATGCTGACCGAGAGTGATGGTACGATGACATAGTGTGATGGTACGATGGAAGAGTGTGATAGTACGATAGCAGAGTATGATGGTACGACGACAGAGTGTGATGGTACGATGGAAGAGTGTGATGGTACGATGGCCGAGTGTGAGGGTACGATGGCAGAGTGTGATGGTACGACGCTAGAGTGTGATGGTAAGATGGCGAAGTGTGATGGTACGCTGACAGACTGTGATGGTACGATGGCAGAGTGTGATGGTACTGTGGCAGAGTATGATGGTACGATGGTAGAGTGTGGTGGTACGATGACAGAGGGTGATGGTACGAAGGCAGAGTATGAGTGTACGATGGCAGAATGTGATGGTACGATGGCAGAGCGTGATGGTATGCTGACCGAGAGTGATGGTACGATGAAATAGTGTGATGGTACGATGACCGTGAGTGATGGTACGATGGCAGAGTGTGATGGTACGATGGCAGAGTGTGATAGTATGATGGCCGAGAGTGATGGTACGATGACGGAGTGTGATGGTACGATGACCGAGAGTGATGGTACGATGGCCGAGTGTGATAGTACGATGACAGAGTGTGATGGTACGATAGCAGAGTATGATGGTACGATGACAGAGTGTGATGGTAGGATGGCCGAGTGTGATGGTACGATGACCGTGAGTGATGGTACGATGGCAGAGTGTGATGGTACGATGACAGAGTGTGATGGTATGATGGCCGTGTATGATGGTACGATGACCGAGATCGATGGTACGATGACAGAGTGTGATGTACGATGACAGAGTGTGATGGTATGTTGACAGAGTGTGATGGTACGATGACAGAGTGTGGTGGTACGCTGACATAGTGTGATGGTACGCTGACAGAGTGTGATGGTACGATGGAAGAGTGTGATGGTACGATGGTCGAGTGTGAGGGTACAATGGCAGAGTGTGATGGTACGACGATAGAGTGTGATGGTAAGATGGCGAAGTGTGATGGTACGATGACGGAGTGTGATGGTACGCTGACAGAGTGTGATGGTACGATGGTAGAGTAAGATGGTACGATGACAAAGTGTGATGGTACGATGACAGAGTGTGATGGTATGATGGCCGAATATGATGGTACGATGACCGAGAGCGATGGTACGATGACAGTGTGTGATGGTAAGATGACCGAGAGTGAGGGTCTGATGGCCGAGTGTGATAGTACGATGACAGAGTGTGATGGTAAGATGGCGAAGTGTGATTGTAAGATGGCATAGTGTGATGGTACGCTGACAGAGTGTGATGGTACGATTACAGAGTGTGATGGTACGCTGACAGAGTGTGATGGTACGATGACGGAGTGTGATGGTACGCTGACAGAGTGTGATGGTATGATGACATCAAGTGTGATGGTACGATGACAGTGTGTGATGGTACGATGACAGAGTGTGATGGTATGATGGCAGAGTGTGATGGTACGATGGCAGAGTGTGATAGTATGCTGACCGAGAGTGATGGTACGATGACCGTGAGTGATGGTACGATGGCAGAGTTTGATGGTATGATGGCCGAGTATGATGGTACGATGACCGAGAGCGATGGTACGATGACACAGTGTGATGGTACGATGACAGAGTGTGATGGTACGATGGCAGAGTGTGATGGTACGATGACAGAGTGTGATGGTACGATGACAGAGTGTGATGGTATGATGACAGAGTGTGATGGTACGATGACATAGTGTGATGGTACGCTGGCAGCAGAGTGTGATCGTATGATGACAGAGTGTGATGATACGCTGACAGAGTGTGATGGTACGCTGACAGAGTGTGATGGTACGCTGACAGAGTGTGATGGTACGCTGACAGAGTGTGATGGTACGCTGACAGAGTGTGATGGTATGATGACAGAGTGTGATGGTACGCTGACAGAGTGTGATGGTACGCTGACAGAGTTTGATGGTACGCTGACATAGTGTGATGGTACGCTGACAGAGTGTGATGGTACGCTGACAGAGTGTGATGGTACGATGACGGAGTGTGATGGTACGCTGACAGAGTGTGATGGTATGATGACAGAGTGTGATGGTACGCTGACAGAGTGTGATGGTACGATGACAGAGTGTGGTGGTACGATGACAGAGTGTGATGGTACGCTGACAGAGTGTGATGGTACGATGGCAGAGTGTGATGGTACGATGGCCGAGTGTGATGGTACGATGGCAGAGTGTGGTGGTACGATGAAAGTTTGATTGTACGATGATGGAGTGTGATGGTATGATGGCAGAATGTGGTGGTACGATGGCGAATTGTGATGGTACGATTGTAGAGTGTGATGGTACGATGACAGTTTGATGGTACGACGGTGGAGTGTGATGGTTTGATGGCAGATTGTGATGGTACGATGACATAGTGTGATGGTACGATGGCGAAGTGTGATGGTACAATGACATAGTGTGATGGTACGATGAGAGTGTGTGATGGTAAGATGGCGAAGTGTGATGGTACGATGGCAGAGTGTGATGGTACGATAGCCGAGTATGATGGTACGATGACAGAGTGTGATGGTACGATGGCAGCAGAGTGTGATGGTAAGATGGCTAAGTGTGATGGTACGATGACAGTTTGATGGTACGATGGTGGAGTGTGATGGTTTGATGACAGAGTATGATGGTTCGATGACAGAGTGTGATTGTACGATGACAGAGTATGATGGTACGATGACAGAGTGTGATGGTACGATGGCAGCAGAGTGTGATGGTAAGATGGCGAAGTGTGATGGTACGATGACAGTTTGATGGTACGATGGTGGAGTGTGATGGTATGATGGCAGATTGTGATGGTACGATGACATAGTGTGATGGTACGATGGTAGAGTGTGATGGTTCGATGACAGTGTGTGATGGTAAGATGGCCGAGTGTAATGGTACGCTGACAGAGTGTGATGGTACGATGACAGAGTGTGGTGGTACGATGACAGAGTGTGATGGTACGATGGTAGAATGTGATGGTTCGATGACAGTGTGTGATGGTAAGATGGCCGAGTGTGATGGTACGATGGCAGAGTGTGGTGGTACGATGGCGAAGTGTGATGGTACGATTGTAGAGTGTGATGGTACGATGAAAGTTTCATTGTACGATGATGGAGTGTGATGGTATGATGGCAGATTTTGATGGTACGATGACATAGTGTGATGGTACGATGGCAGAATGTGGTGGTACGATGGCGAAGTGTGATGGTACGATTGTAGAGTGTGATGGTACGATGACAGTTTGATGGTACGACGGTGGAGTGTGATGGTTTGATTGCAGATTGTGATGGTACGATGACATAGTGTGGTGGTACGATGACAGAGTGTGATGGTATGATGGCCGAATATGATGGTACGATGACCGAGAGCGATGGTACGATGACAGTGTGTGATGGTACGATGACCGAGAGTGAGGGTCCGATGGCCGAGTGTGATAGTACGATGACAGAGTGTGATGGTAAGATGGCGAAGTGTGATGGTACGATGGCAGAGTGTGATGGTGCGATAGCCGAGTATGATGGTACGATGACAGAGTATGATGGTTCGATGGCAGAGTATGATGGTACGATGGCAGAGTATGATGGTACGATGACAGAGTGTGATGGTACGATGGCAGAGTGTGATGGTACGATGGCAGAGTATGATGGTACGATGGCAGCAGATTGTGATGGTAAGATGGCGGAGTGTGATGGTATGATGACAGAGTGTGATGGTAGGATGACAGAGTGTGATGGTACGCTGGCAGCAGAGTGTGGTGGTATGATGACAGAGTGTGATGGTACGCTGACAGAGTGTGATGGTACGCTGACAGAGTGTGATGGTATGATGACAGAGTGTGATGGTACGATGACAGAGTGTGATGGTACGATGTCAGAGTGTGATGGTACGCTGGCAGAGTGTGATCGTACGCTGACAGAGTGTGAGGGTACGCTGACAGAGTGTGATGGTATGATGACAGAGTGTGATGATACGCTGACAGAGTGTGATGGTACGCCAGAGTGTGATGGTACGCTGACAGAGTGTGATGGTATGATGACAGAGTGTGATGGTATGATGACAGAGTGTGATGGTACGCTGACAGAGTGTGATGGTACGATGGCAGAGTGTGATGGTACGATGGCAGAGTGTGATGGTTCGATGACAGTGTGTTATGGTACGATGGCAGAGTGTGGTGGTACGATGGCGAAGTGTGATGGTACGATTGCAGAGTGTGATGGTACGATGAAAGTTTGATTGTACGATGATGGAGTGTGATGGTATGATGGCAGAATGTGATGGTACGATGACATAGTGTGAGGGTATGATGGCGGAATGTGGCGGTACGATGGCGAAGTGTGATGGTACGATTTTAGAGTGTGATGGTACGCTGACAGTTTAATGGTACGACGATGGAGTGTGATGGTTTGATGGCAGATTGTGATGGTACGATGACATAGTGTGATGGTACGATGGCGAAGTGTGATGGTACAATGACAGAGTGTGATGGTACGATGGCAGAGTGTGTTGGTACGATGGTGGAGTGTGGTGGTACGATGGCAGAGTGTGGTGGTACGATGGCAGAGTGTGTTGATACGATGGCGGAGTGTGGTGGTACGATAGCAGATTGTGGTGGTACGATGACAGAGTGTAATGGTACGATGGCCGAGTGTGATGGTACGATGGCAGATTGTGATGGTACGATGACAGAGTATGATGGTACGATGGCGAAGTGTGATGGTACGATTGTAGAGTATGATGGTACGATGAAAGTTTGATGGTACGACGGTGGAGTGTGATGGTTTGATGGCAGATTGTGATGGTACGATGACATAGTGTGATGGTACGATGGCGAAGTGTGATGGTACAATGACTTAGTGTGATGGTACGATGGCAGAGTGTGAAGGTACGATGGTAGAGTAAGATGGTACGATGACAGAGTGTGATGGTATGATGGCAGAGTGTGATAGTATGATGGCCGAATATAATGGTACGATGACCGAGAGCGATGGTACGATGGCCGAGTGTGATAGTACGATGACAGAGTGTGATGGTAAGATGGCGAAGTGTGATGGTACGATGGCAGAGTGTGATGGTACGATAGCTGAGTATGATGGTACGATGACAGAGTATGATGGTTCGATGGCAGAGTATGATGGTACGATGGCAGAGTATGATGGTACGATGAAAGTGTGTGATGGTAAGATGGCGAAGTGTGATGGTACGATGGCAGAGTGTGATGGTACGATAGCCGAGTATGATGGTACGATGACAGAGTATGATGGTTCGATGACAGAGTGTGATGGTACGATGACAGAGTATGATGGTACGATGACAGAGTGTGATGGTACGATGGCAGCAGAGTGTGATGGTAAGATGGCGAAGTGTGATGGTACGATTGTAGAGTGTGATGGTACGATGACAGTTTGATGGTACGATGGTGGAGTGTGATGGTATGATGGCAGATTGTGATGGTACGATGACATAGTGTGATGGTACGATGGCGAAGTGTGATGGTACAATGACATAGTGTGATGGTACAATGGCAGAGTGTTCTGGTACGATGGCAGAGTGTTCTGGTACGATGGCCGAGTGTGATGGTACGATGGCAGAGTGTGTTGGTACGATGGCAGAGTGTGTTGGTAAGATGGTGGAGTGTGGTGGTATGATGGCAGAGTGTGGTGGTACGATGGCGGAGTGTGGTGGTACGATGGCAGAGTGTGTTGGTGCGATGGCAGAGTGTGTTGGTACGATGGAGGAGTGTGTTGGTACGATGGCTGAGTGTGTTGGTACGATGGCAGAGTGTGTTGGTACGATGACAGAGTGTGTTGGTACGATGGCGGAGTGTGGTGGTACGATGGCGGAGTGTGTTGGTATGATGGCAGAGAGTGTTGGTACGATGGCGGATTGTGGTGGTACGATGGTGGAGTGTGGTGTACGATGGCGGAGAGTGTTGGTACGGTGGTGGAGTGTGTTGGTACGATGGCGGAGTGTGATGGTACGATGGCGGAGTGTGATGGTACGATGGCGGAGTGTGTTGGTACGATGGCAGAGTGTGTTGGTACGATGGCAGAGTGTGTTGGTACGATGGCGGAGTGTGGTGGTACGATGGCGGAGTGTGGTGGTACGATGGCAGAGTGTGTTGGTACGATGGCGGAGTGTGTTGGTAAGATGGCGGAGTGTGGTGGTACGATGGCGTCAGAATGGCTGTCAATGTTTTACATTGACTACCTAATATACTTACCCCGGGTAATCTGCTAATATACCTACCCAGGGTAGCATGCTAATATACCTACCCGGGTAACCTGCTAATATACATACCCCGGGTAACCTGCTAATATACATACCCGGGTAACCTGCTAATAAACGTACCGGGTAACCTGCTAATATACCTAACCCAGATAACCCGCTAATATACATAACCCGGGTAACCTGCTAATATACATAACCCGGGTAACCTGCTAATATACCTACCCGGGTAACCTGCCAATATACCTACCCCAGGTAACCTGCTAATATACCTACCCCTGGTATCCTGCTAATAAACCTACCCCGGATAACCTGCTGATTAACCTATCCCGGGTAACCTGCTAATATACCTACCCCGGGTAACCTGCTAATATACATACCCCGGGTAACCTGCTAATATACCTACCCCGGGTAAGCAGCTAATATACCTACCCGGGTAATCTGCTAATATACCTACCCGGGTAACCTGTTGATAAACTTACTCCGGGTAACCTGCTAATATACCTACCCCGGGTAACCTGCTAATATACATACCCCGGTAACCTGCTAATATACCTACCCCGGGTAACCTGCTAATATACCTACCACGGGTAACATGCTAATATACCTACCCCGGGTAACCTGCTAATAACCACCCCAACATGCTAATAAACCTACCCGGGTAACCTGCTAATATATCTACCCCGGGTAACCTGCTAATATACATACCCCGGGTGACCTGCTAATATACCTACCCGGGTATCCTGCTAATAAACCTATCCCGGGTAACCTGCTAATATACCTACCCGGGTAATCTGCTAATATACCTACCCGGGTAACCTGCTAATATACCTACCCGGGTAACCTGTTGATAAACTTACTCCGGGTAACCTGCTAATATACCTACCCCGGGAAACCTGCTAATATACATACCCCGGTAACCTGCTAATATACCTACCCCGGGTAACCCGCTAATATACCTACCTAGGGTAACCTGCTAATATACCTACCCCGGGTAACCTGCTAATATACCTACCCCGGGTAACCTGCTAATATACCTACCCCGGGTAACATGCTACTAAACCTACCCGGGTAACCTGCTAATATATCTACCCCGGGTAACCTGCTAATATACATACCCCGGGTGACATGCTAATATACATACCCCTGGTAACCTGCTAATATACCTACCCCTGGTAACCTGCTAATATACCTACCCAGGGTAACCCGCTAATATACCTATCCCGGGTAACCTGCTAATATACCTACCCAGGGTAACATGCTAATATACCTACCCCGGGTAACCTGCTAATACAGCTACCCCGGGTAACCTGCTAATATACCTACCCCGGGTAACATGCTAATATACCTACCCCGGGTAACCTGCTAATATACCTACCGCGGATAACCTGCTAATATACATACCCCGGGTAACCTGCTAATGTACATAACCCGGGTAACCTGCTAATATACCTACCCCGGGTAACCTGCTAATATACCTAACCCGAATAACCCGCTAATATACATAACCCGGGTAACCTGCTAATATACATAACCCGGGTAACCTACTAATATACCTACCCGGGTAACATGCTAATATACATAACCCGGGTAATCTGCTAATATACATACCCCGGGTAACCTGCAAATATACATAAGTCTGGTAACCTGCTAATATACATAACCCGGGTAACCTGCAAATATACATAACCCGGGTAAACTGCTAATATACATAACCCGGGTAACCTGCTAATAAACCTACCCCGGGTAACATGCTAATATACCTACCCCGGGTAACCTGCTAATATACATACCCCGGGTACCTTGCTAATATACCTACCCCGGGTAACCTGCTAATATACCTACCCCGGGTAACCTGCTAATATACCTACCCCGGGTAACCCGCTAATATACCTACCCCGGGTAACATGCTAATATACCTACCCCGGGTAACCTGCTAATATACATACCCCGGGTACCTTGCTAATATACCTACCCCGGGTAACCTGCTAATATACATACCCCGGGTAACCTGCTAATATACCTACCCCGGGTAACCCGCTAATATACCTACCCGGGTAACCTGTTGATAAACCTACCCCGGGTAACCTGTTAATATACCTACCCGTGTAACCTGCTAATATACATACCCCGGTAACATGCTAATATACCTACCCCGGGTAACCCGCTAATATACCTACCTAGGGTAACCTGCTAATATACCTACCCCGGGTAACCTGCTAATATACCTACCCCGGGTAACCTGCTAATATACATACCCAGGGTAACCTGCTAATATACATAACCCGGGTAACCTGCAAATATACCTACCCCGGGTAACCTGCTAATATACATAACCCGGGTAACCTGCTAATATACATAACCCGGGTAACCTGCTAATATACATAACCCGGGTAACCTGCTAATATACATAATCCGGGTAACCTGCTAATATACATAACGCGGGTAATCTGCTAATATACATACCCCGGGTAACCTGCTAATATACCTACACGGGTAACCTGTTAATATAGCTACCCCGGGTAACCTGCTAATATATCTACCCCGGGTAACCTGCTAATATACATACCCCGGGTGACATGCTAATATACATACCCTAACCCAAAACACCAACCAAAACACCCACCCAAAACCACCAACAAAAACCCCAACCCAAAACACCAAGGGTAACCTGCTAATATACCTACCCCGGGTAACCTGCTAATATACCTACCCGTGTATCCGGCTAATATACCTATCCCGGGTAACATGCTAATATACATACCCCGGGTAACCCGCTAATATACCTACCTAGGGTAACCTGCTAATAAACCTACCCCGGGTAACCTGCTAATATACCTACCCCGGGTAACCTGCTAATATACCTACCCCGGGTAACATGCTAATATACCTACCCCGGGTAACCTGCTAATATACCTACCGCGGGTAACCTGCTAATATACATACCCCGGGTAACCTGCTAATATACATAACCCGGGTAACCTGCTAATATACCTATCCCGGGTAACCTGCAAATATACATAACCCGGGTAACTTGCTAATATACATAACCCGGGTAAACTGCTAATATACCTACCCCGGGTAACCTGCTAATATACCTAACCCGGATAACCCGCTAATATACATAACCCGGGTAACCTGCTAATATACCTACCCGGGTAACCTGCCAATATACCTACCCCGGGTAACCTGCTAATATACCTACCCCTGGTATCCTGCTAATAAACCTACCCCGGATAACCTGCTGATTAACCTATCCCGGGTAACCTGCTAATATACCTACCCCGGGTAACCTGCTAATATACATACCCCGGGTAACCTGCTAATATACCTACCCCGGGTATGCAGCTAATATACCTACCGGGGTAACCTGCTAATATACCTACCCGGGTAACCTGCTAATATACCTACCCGGGTAACCTTTTGATAAACTTACTCCTGGTAACCTGCTAATATACCTACCCCGGGTAACCTGCTAATATACATACCCCGGTAACCTGCTAATATACCTACCCCGGGTAACCCGCTAATATACCTACCTAGGGTAACCTGCTAATATACCTACCCCGGGTAACCTGCTAATATACCTACCTCGGGTAACCTGCTAATATACCTACCCCGGGTAACATGCTAATAAACCTACCCGGGTAACCTGCTAATATATCTACCCCGGGTAACCTGCTAATATACATACCCCGGGTGACATGCTAATATACCTACCCCGGGTAACCTGCTAATATGCATACCCCGGGTAACCTGCTAATATACCTACCCCTGGTAACCTGCTAATATACCTACCCAGGGCAACCCGCTAATATACCTACCCCGGGTAACCTGCTAATATACCTACCACGGGTAACATGCTAATATACCTACCCCGGGTAACCTGCTAATAAACCTACCCCGGGTAACCTGCTAATATACCTACCCCGGATAACATGCTAATATACCTACCCCGGGTAACCTGCTAATATACCTACCGCGGGTAACCTGCTAATATACATACCCCGGGTAACCTGCTAATATACATAACCCGGGTAACCTGCTAATATACATAACCCGGGTAACCTGCTAATATACCTACCCCGGGTAACCTGCTAATATACCGAACCCGAATAACCCGCTAATATACATAACCCGGGTAACCTGCTAATATACACAACCCGGGTAACCTGCTAATATACCTACCCGGGTAACATGCTAATATACATACCCCGGGTAACCTGCAAATATACATAACTCGGGTAACCTGCTAATATACATAACCCGGGTAACCTGCAAATATACATAACCCGGGTAACCTGCTAATAAACCTACCCCGGGTAACATGCTAATATACCTACCCCGGGTAACCTGCTAATATACATACCCCGGGTACCTTGCTAATATACCTACCCCGGGTAACCTGCAAATATACCTACCCCGGGTAACCTGCTAATACACCTACCCCGGATAACCTGCTGATTAACCTATCCCGGGTAACCTGCTAATATACCTACCCCGGGTAACCTGCTAATATACATACCCCGGGTAACCTGCTAAT
This sequence comes from Archivesica marissinica, assembly GCA_014843695.1. Classification (NCBI taxonomy): domain Eukaryota; kingdom Metazoa; phylum Mollusca; class Bivalvia; order Venerida; family Vesicomyidae; genus Archivesica; species Archivesica marissinica. The sequence continues at coordinate 624,046 of CM026400.1, forward strand.
ATACCTACCCCGGGTATGCAGCTAATATACCTACCCGGGTAACCTGCTAATATACCTACCCGGGTAACCTGCTAATATACCTACCCGGGTAACCTTTTGATAAACTTACTCCGGGTAACCTGCTAATATACCTACCCCGGGTAACCTGCTAATATACATACCCCGGTAACCTGCTAATATACCTACCCCGGGTAACCCGCTAATATACCTACCTAGGGTAACCTGCTAATATACCTACCCCGGGTAACCTGCTAATATACCTACCCCGGGTAACCTGCTAATATACCTACCCCGGGTAACATGCTAATAAACCTACCCGGGTAACCTGCTAATATATCTACCCCGGGTAACCTGCTAATATACATACCCCGGGTGACATGCTAATATACCTACCCCGGGTAACCTGCTAATATGCATACCCCGGGTAACCTGCTAATATACCTACCCCTGGTAACCTGCTAATATACCTACCCAGGGCAACCCGCTAATATACCTACCCCGGGTAACCTGCTAATATACCTACCACGGGTAACATGCTAATATACCTACCCCGGGTAACCTGCTAATAAACCTACCCCGGGTAACCTGCCAATATACCTACCTCGGGTAACATGCTAATATACATAACCCGGGTAACCTGCTAATATACATACCCCGGGTAACCTGCTAATATACATACCCGGGTAACCTGCTAATATACATAACCCGGGTAACCTGCTAATATACATAACCCGGGTAACCTGCTAATATACCTACCCAGGGTAACCTGCTACCTACCATTGCAACAGCCCCGTATAATGTTGGGTTTTCTTCTGTCATTTGAAGATGTTCGTTGGGTTTTTTAGGCTGAAACACAACGAAAACGTAAACAGACGCCAAGAATTAGTAATACCAATATCAAGCTTTTTTCCTTGGATTGAATGGTGGCGTGCTTCAATATGTTTTAGTGCAAAATACAGAATACAGCATACAGATAGAGGCATACCTGTTCCTTACTCCTTGACGTTGCATCATCCTTACCCCTTGACGTTGCATCATCCTTATCCCTTGACGTTGCATCATCCTTACCCCTTGACGTTTCATCATCCTTACCCCTTGACGTTGTATCATCCTTACCCCTTGACGTTGCATCATCCTTACACTTGACGTTGCATCATCCTTACCCCTTGACGTTGCATCATCCTTATCCCTTGACGTTGCATCATCCTTACCCCTTGACGTTGATCATCATCCTTACCCCTTGACGTTGCATCATCCTTACCCCTTGACGTTGCATCATCCTTACCCCTTGACGTTGCATCATCCTTACCCCTTGACGTTGCATCATCCTTACCGTTGCATCATCCTTACCCCTTGACGTTGCATCATCCTTACCCCTTGACGTTGCATCATCCTTACCCCTTGACGTTGCATCATCCTTACCCCTTGACGTTGCATCATCCTTACCCCTTGACGTTGCATCATCCTTACCCCTTGACGTTGCATCATCCTTACCCCTTGACGTTGCATCATCCTTACCCCTTGACGTTGTATCATCCTTACCCCTTGACGTTGCATCATCCTTACCCCTTGACGTTGCATCATCCTTACCCCTTGACGTTGCATCATCCTTACCCCTTGACGTTGCATCATCCTTACCGTTGCATCATCCTTACCCCTTGACGTTGCATCATCCTTACCCCTTGACGTTGCATCATCCTTACCCCTTGACGTTGCATCATCCTTACCCCTTGACGTTGCATCATCCTTACCCCTTGACGTTGTATCATCCTTACCCCTTGACGTTGCATCATCCTTACCCCTTGACGTTGCATCATCCTTACCCCCTTGACGTTGCATCATCCTTACCCCTTGACGTTGTATCATCCTTACCCCTTGACGTTGCATCATCCTTACCCCTTGACGTTGCATCATCCTTACCCCTTGACGTTGCATCATCCTTACCCCTTGACGTTGCATCATCCTTACCCCTTGACGTTGCATCATCCTTACCCCTTGACGTTGCATCATCCTTACCCCTTGACGTTGTATCATCCTTACCCCTTGACGTTGCATCATCCTTACCCCTTGACGTTGCATCATCCTTACCCCTTGACGTTGCATCATCCTTACCCCTTGACGTTGCATCATCCTTACCCCTTGACGTTGCATCATCCTTACCCCTTGACGTTGTATCATCCTTACCCCTTGACGTTGCATCATCCTTACCCCTTGACGTTGCATCATCCTTACCCCTTGACGTTGCATCATCCTTACCCCTTGACGTTGTATCATCCTTACCCCTTGACGTTGCATCATCCTTACCCCTAGACGTTGCATCAAGAGACTCGTAATATGTGTTTGGTTTGTGTTGGGGGCACACCAACAGCATTGGTGGGTGAACACCCCGGGTGCACTCCCAATAGTACATCTGTCACAGACGATGGACACCCGGGTCTCACACTTCGACACTGCCAATGGGATTCGAAACTACAGCGGTGAAAGGCAAGTGATTGGAGGTAAATGACCTTAACCACTCGGCCAAGTAGGCACCAATGACCCGTCCTATATTGTATCTGTATTGGCAGAGTGAGCTATGTAGCATGATCTAATTCGCTAATACAAAATGTACGCCAATATAAAGTAGCCTCCCTTTGTCACCATTTTCAATTGCCACAAGTTACACCGGCAATGTGGGTCTTTGAATTTACATTAATGGTTATACGTCGGGCTTATGCGATCAGGGGATACAATGTGTCTATCTTGAAACAATATCATTTAAACCTAGATTCTAAAGTTGAATATATCAGGGGGTTGAGCTAGAGCAAATATCAAGCTCAACCAATCAAACTTGAGAAAAGGTTTCTATCATCCCAATCTGATTCTAAATTGCACTTATATTCTACTCGTTGATAGGCTATATGTACGCTATTAGCGGAACGTAGTGGATACATGAATATTTATTGTAAAGAACGTAATGGATACATGTATATATATTGTAAATAACGTAGTGGATACATGTATATATATATTGTAAAGAACGTAGTGGATACATGTATATATATTGTAAAGAACGTAGTGGATACATGTATATATATATATATTGTAAAGAACGTAGTGGATACCTGTATATATATTGTACAGAATGTAGTGGATACATGTATATATATATTGTAAAGAACGTAGTGGATACATGTATATATATTGTAAAGAACGTAGTGGATACATGTATATATATATATATATTGTAAAGAACGTAGTGGATACCTGTATATATATTGTACAGAACGTAGTGGATACATGTATATATATATTGTACAGAATGTACTGGATACATGTATATATATATTGTACAGAACGTACTGGATACATGTATATATATATTGTACAGAATGTAGTGGATACCTGTATATATATTGTACAGAACGTAGTGGATACATGTATATATATATTGTACAGAACGTAGTGGATACCTGTATATATATTGTACAGAATGTAGTGGATACATGTATATATATATTGTACAGAACGTAGTGGATACATGTATATATATTGTACAGAACATAGTGGATACATGTATATATATATATTGTACAGAACGTAGTGGATACATGTATATATATATTGTACAGAATGTAGTGGATACCTGTATATATATTGTACAGAACGTAGTGGATACATGTATATATATTGTACAGAACGTAGTGGATACATGTATATATATATTGTACAGAACGTAGTGGATACCTGTATATATATTGTACAGAACGTAGTGGATACATGTATATATATATTGTACAGAATGTAGTGGATACATGTATATATATATTGTACAGAATGTAGTGGATACATGTATATATATATTGTACAGAATGTAGTGGATACATGTATATATATATTGTACAGAATGTAGTGGATACATGTATATATATATTGTACAGAACGTAGTGGATACCTGTATATATATTGTACAGAACGTAGTGGATACATGTATATATATTGTACAGAACGTAGTGGATACATGTATATATATATTGTACAGAACGTAGTGGATACATGTATATATATTGTACAGAACGTAGTGGATACATGTTATATATATTGTACAGATCGTAGTGGATACATGTATATATATTGTACAGAACGTACTGGATACATGTATATATATTGTAAAGAACGTAATGGATACATGTATATATATTGTAAAGAACGTAGTGGATACATGTATATATATATTGTACAGAACGTAGTGGATACATGTATATATATATTGTACAGAACGTAGTGGATACATGTATATATATTGTACAGAACGTAATGGATACATGTATATATAGTGTACAGAACGTAGTGGATACATGTATATATATTGTAAAGAACGTAATGGATACATGTATATATATTGTAAAGAACGTAATGGATACATGTATATATATTGTACAGAACGTAATGGATACATGTATATATATTGTAAAGAACGTAGTGGATACATGTATATATATTGTAAAGAACGTAATGGATACATGTATATATATTGTACAGAACGTAATGGATACATGTATATATAGTGTACAGAACGTAGTGGATACATGTATATATATTGTAAAGAACGTAGTGGATACATGTATATATATTGTAAAGAACGTACTGGATACATGTATATATATTGTAAAGAACGTAGTGGATACATGTATATATATTGTAAAGAACGTAATGGATACATGTATATATATTGTAAAGAACGTAATGGATACATGTATATATATTGTACAGAACGTAATGGATACATGTATATATATTGTAAAGAACGTAGTGGATACATGTATATATATTGTAAAGAACGTAATGGATACATGTATATATATTGTACAGAACGTAATGGATACATGTATATATAGTGTACAGAACGTAGTGGATACATGTATATATATTGTAAAGAACGTAGTGGATACATGTATATATATTGTAAAGAACGTACTGGATACATGTATATATATTGTAAAGAACGTAGTGGATACATGTATATATATTGTAAAGAACGTAATGGATACATGTATATATATTGTAAAGAACGTAATGGATACATGTATATATATTGTACAGAACGTAATGGATACATGTATATATATTGTAAAGAACGTAATGGATACATGTATATATAGTGTAAAGAACGTAATGGTAGTATATATACAGTATATATACAGTTTATCATCATAACATGTGATGTATGGCAAACTATACAAAAATAAATAGTTGATGAATGGTGGCCATTTTGTTTTTTTAATTTTTGAAAGGGAAAACTGAAATATTCAGCAGATTTGGAACCCAAATTATGCTAAAACAAGTGTATGCCATATTCGACTAATAAATGCCTAGGGGTGTTGCCTTTTGAGATTTCCCGATCAGTCTATAACGTAGTGGATACATGTATATGTGTGTGACTCTATATATAATTAATGAATAATCAGATTTTAATGAGAATGACTTGAGGTATAGATTATATTATTATAATTCATATAGATCTAGGTCAGTGGACAGCCATTGTCGTCTTAATGAAGTAGGTACACACTATATATATATATATATATATAGACAAGTAGGTACACAATAGGTAGACAATAGTGGATAGATACAAACAGGACATCACAAGTATTTACAATTTAATCCAGAGTAGAGTATGAATTTATTCTGAATTACTAGGAATATAGTTTATACAATATTTAGATCCGAGTAACATTGATGTACGTACCTGCCACAATACCGTCGACAATGTGAGTGTTGTTAACCTATACGTACTTACATTCAACAATCCCAACCAAGCATGTATACTCCGTGTGTCCTTGACAGGCAGAATGCTTCTATGTTTTTCAATGCAAGGGGGACAACCTATCAATATCCGGGAAATTAACGGTATCCGGACGTTTGTATTTATTCTTTTCAACGAATAAATATGAAGCGTCATCCGGAAATGGATGTTGGACGTGAGGAGATATAAATAGTTTTTAAGTTTGTATTCTTGTACAGAAACACGAATGTGCACTGTGATGCATCGACGTTCAATTATCAAAGTGATTTATGCAACCTTTTCGGACGTGTAGTTGTTGAGTGGGAAAACATGTATATTTATATATCTCGCAGCGAGCTTAAAAAAACCTATGCCTATATAATCGGTATGAAAGATATGGTTGACGTATTGATGGGCAATGTATGGCGTACATTTTAATGAAATATTTGATGAGGAAACTATTTGAGCAGAACAACGATGAACAGTTTTGACAAGGTCTACCGCGAGATGAATACACGAGCTCCGTGGCGTAATGGGTACGGAGCCCTCGTAACCGATGCACTGTAATACCGCGCTCCACTAGAACCATGATTTCCTCAAGTATTCGCCTCGTAACCGATGCACTGTAATACCGCGCTCCACTAGAACCATGATTTCCTCAAGTATTCGCCTCGTAACCGATGCACTCTAATACCTTGCTCCACTAGAACCATGATTTCCTCGAGTATTCGTCTCGTAACCGATGCACTGTAATATCGCGCTCCACTAGAACCATGATTTCCTCAAGTATTCGTCTCGTAACCGATGCACTGTAATATCGCGCTCCACTAGAACCATGATTTCCTCAAGTATTCGTTCGTAACCGATGCACTGTAATATCGCGCTCCACTAGAACCATGATTTCCTCAAGTATTCGCCTCGTAACCGATGCACTGTAATACCACGCTCCACTAGAACCATGATTTCCTCAAGTATTCGTCTCGTAACCGATGCACTGTAATATCGCGCTCCACTAGAACCATGATTTCCTCAAGTATTCGCCTCGTAACCGATGCACTGTAATACCGCGCTCCACTAGAACCATGATTTCCTCAAGTATTCGTCTCGTAACCGATGCACTGTAATACCGCGCTCCACTAGAACCATGATTTCCTCGAGTATTCGTCTCGTAACCGATGCACTGTAATATCGCGCTCCACTAGAACCATGATTTCCTCAAGTATTCGGCTCAGGAACGTACTAATTCAACTAATAAACAAACATATTCTATGTGTGAGCATGCACGGAGTTCATGTTTTGGAACATTGATGTGTATGAAATGCACAGATAAATCCAGTTTGATGAAGGAAAAGCAAACATATTCTCATTGTCCACATGAGGACTCATTTTCATACGCGTGTGATCAAAGTCGAGCTATGTACAGGACATTGGTAACGAGAGTCCTGCCTCGTGGCTTGCACGTCGCAGTCAGGGCACGTCCCGTAGTATCAGCCCGGTGTACAGGGGTGTTCAGATTCAAGTATTGCTTTAGTCCCCACGGGTGTACGAGCACATCTGCATGCGTGCGTGAGTGCGCGTCGTTATTTGCTTGATGGATTCGGCTTATATACATGTATATGAACTTTTATATTATGTACCATGCTAGCGGACATGTACATGTATAAAGTTATTTTAGATACCCATAGATTATGTTGATATTTTAGATACCCATAGATTATGTTGTTATTTTAGATACCCATAGATTATGTTGATATTTTAGATACCCATAGATTATGTTGATATTTTAGATACCCATATATTATGTTGTTATTTTAGATACCCTAGATTATGTTGTTATTTTAGATACCCATATATTATGTTGTTATTTTAGATACCCTAGATTATGTTGTTATTTTAGATACCCATAGATTATGTTGATATTTTAGATACCCTAGATTATGTTGTTATTTTAGATACCCATAGATTATGTTGTTATTTTAGATACCATGACCCATATATTTATTAGAAGATACATATGACCCATATATTTTTAAAATTTATTTTAGGAGTTGAAATGCTTCTCTGTGAGATAAGGTTATAGCAGTAATCAGTACATACAACTTTGTCAATATCGTTTATTTAATAGCCAAAAGAAGATTATGAATTAAGCCCCATGCACCTTGAATAGTCAATTATACTGCTCCCCTAGCATTCTTTTGTACACTTATTGAAGTGAGGGAGATGGTAGCTCAATCGTGGACCACTCTCCAGCTACATCGCTGCCAGCGTAAAGTGACTGAAGTCGATGGATTTGGCTCTAAAAGAAACCATTATGGAAATATGAACATCGCAGTATTTGTCAGCCTGTATCCACACCACACCCAATAATATCTACTATACGAGACACATTTGTGAACAACCGGTCATCCACAACACATTTTAATAATCGACGGGGCTTAACTACATTACAGAAACCGGCCGTAAGTCACAACAAATTTATTTTGTGTATCGTTATAAAGTTTAAGTGTGTTACAACGATGTTTTGAAAGCTTGACACCCTCCTAAGTATATTTACAAACGTTATCTGTTGTTATAACTTGTGTAACTATTGTCGCGGTACATTCATTTGGCAGTACACTACCGTCATATGGGGTGTCCCATCTATGTGAACTGGGGCTTGTCAATCTATGTGAACTGGGGCGTGTCCATCTATGTGAACTGGGGCTTGTCCATCTATGTGAACTGGGGCGTGTCCATCTATGTGAACTGGGGCGTGTCCATCTCTGTTTCTACATGTTCACACAGTGAATGAAATAATAACTTTACGCGTGATTTGCTTTGAATTTCTGAAAATAATGAAGGCCGGTAAAATGATTTCTCTTCAGGAGGCGTTGCTCATATGGACAACCGTTGGAGACGATAAATAAACGTAAAACACACACACATAATATCACCCCAATCAGATATCGGTGGGACTAATCAGCAATCTCCTCACATATTACAACGTTGATCAACCCAAGTTAAATGACAAGTATTTAAAATTTAATTATATCGATATATATACATATACATGTACACATCCATAACATTAGAAAGCATACATAAATAAATTAAGTAGCACATGCATGTAAACCAACTGTACGCACATGCATGTAAACCAACTGTAAGCACATGCATGTACACCAACTGTACGCACATGCATGTAAACCAACTGTAAGCACATGCATGTACACCAACTGTAAGCACATGCATGCAAACCAACTGTAAGCACATGCATGTACACCAACTGTAAGCACATGCATGTAAACCAACTGTAAGCACATGCATGTACACCAACTGTAAGCACATGCATGCAAACCAACTGTACGCACATATATGTAAACCAACTGTAAGCACATGTATGTACACCAACTGTAAGCACATGCATGTACACCAACTGTAAGCACATGCATGTAAACCAACTGTAAGCACATGCATGCAAACCAACTGTAAGCACATGTATGTACACCAACTGTAAGCACATGCATGCAAACCAACTGTACGCACATGCATGTAAACCAACTGTACGCACATGCATGTAAACCAACTGTAAGCACATGCATGTACACCAACTGTAAGCACATGCATGCAAACCAACTGTACGCACATGCATGTAAACCAACTGTACGCACATGCATGTAAACCAACTGTAAGCACATGCATGTAAACCAACTGTAAGCACATGCATGCAAACCAACTGTAAGCACATGCATGTACACCAACTGTAAGCACATGTATGTACACCAACTGTAAGCACATGTATGTACACCAACTGTAAGCACAGGTATGTACACCAACTGTAAGCACATGTATGTACACCAACTGTAAGCACATGCATGTACACTAACTGTAAGCACATGCATGTACACCAACTGTAAGCACATGCATGTACACCAACTGTAAGCACATGTATGCACACCATCTGTAAGCACATGTATGTACACCAACTGTAAGCACATGTATGTACACCAACTGTAAGCACATGTATGCACACAAACTGTAAGTGCATGCATGCAAACCAACTGTAAGCACATGTATGCACACCAACTGTAAGTGCATGCATGCAAACCAACTGTACGCACATGCATGCAAACCAACTGTACGCACATGCATGCACACCAACTGTAAGCACATGTATGTACACCAACTGTACGCACATGTATGTACACCAACTGTAAGCACATGCATGTAAACCAACTGTAAGCACATGCATGTAAACCAACTGTAAGCACATGCATGTAAACCAACTGTAAGCACATACATGTACACCAACTGTACGCACATGTATGTACACCAACTGTAAGCACATGCATGTACACCAACTGTAAGCACATGCATGCAAACCAACTGTACGCACATGCATGCAAACCAACTGTACGCACATGCATGCACACCAACTGTACGCACATGTATGTACACCAACTGTACGCACATGTATGTACACCAACTGTAAGCACATGCATGTACACCAACTGTACGCACATGCATGCAAACCAACTGTACGCACATGCATGCAAACCAACTGTACGCACATGCATGCAAACCAACTGTACGCACATGCATGCAAACCAACTTTACGCACATGCATGTAAACCAACTATACGCACATGCATGTAAACCAACTGTAAGCACATGCATGCAAACCAACAGTAAGCACATGCATGTACACCAACTGTAAGCACAGGTATGTACACCAACTGTAAGCACATGCATGTACACCAACTGTAGGCACATGTATGTACACCAACTGTAAGCACATACATGTACACCAACTGTAAGCACATACATGTACACCAACTGTAAGCACATGTATGTACACCAACTGTAAGCACATACATGTACACCAACTGTAAGCACATGTATGTACACCAACTGTAAGCACATGCATGTACACCAACTGTAAGCACATGAATGTACACCATCTGTAAGCACATGTATGTACACCAACTGTAAGCACATGTATGTACACCAACTGTAAGCACATGTATGTACACCAACTGTAAGCACATGCATGTACACCAACTGTAAGCACATGAATCTAACACAAAGCTACATAAACACACGAGGTAACAAAATACATCTTATATAAGGCAACAATGGCATGGCACATAGACTTCAAAGATAGTCCAGTAGTCCAGTGGTTAGCACATTGGACTGCGAATCGATGGATCGCAGGTTCGATCCCAGGTCTGACTCTTTAGGGTGGGACTTTAAACCGAGGTCTCGTGTCGGAGCTTTACATCGTGCACGTAAAAGAACTGGAGGATATTGTGGAATGGGTCTCTGTATCATTGCATTATCCTCCTAAATCTAAAATGACTAATCTTTTCAGGAGGCGTCGCTCATATGGGTAACTGGTATCGACGATAAATAAACGTAAAACACACACATAGACTCATGCAAGGAAAGGAAGAATATGTTTCTTGTACACGCTGTGTGTAGAATGCCAGTGAGTATGTCGAACTCCCGGAACCGCCCGAATCACTAGTCCGCCTCGCTGATCCAAACTCCGTAACCCGAACATGTCCTCCTTATACCACTGAAACAATACAAACAAACCACCTTCAGACAAAACGTTAAATACCAACGACACAGTAAACCAATGTAAACGGCGTGTACAGCCGGCTTGTGGACAGACATGTATATGCCATTGAAACAGTACTGTTTGTACAGCCGACTTGTGGACAGACAGTTATATGCCATTGAAACAGTACTGTTTGTACAGCCGGCTTGTGGACAGACATGTATATGCCATTGAAACAGTACTGTTTGTACAGCCGGCTTGTGGACAGACATGTATATGCCATTGAAACAGTAATGTTTGTACAGCCGGCTTGTGGACAGACATGTATATGCCATTGAAACAGTACTGTTTGTACAGCCGACTTGTGGACATACAGTTATATGCCATTGAAACAGTACTGTTTGTACAGCCGACTTGTGGACATACAGTTATATGCCATTGAAACAGTACTGTTTGTACAGCCGGCTTGTGGACAGACATGTATATGCCATTGAAACAGTACTGTTTGTACAGCCGGCTTGTGGACAGACATGTATATGCCATTGAAACAGTAATGTTTGTACAGCCGGCTTGTGGACAGACATGTATATGCCATTGAAACAGTACTGTTTGTACAGCCGACTTGTGGACATACAGTTATATGCCATTGAAACAGTACTGTTTGTACAGCCGACTTGTGGACATACAGTTATATGCCATTGAAACAGTACTGTTTGTACAGCCGACTTGTGGACAGACAGTTATATGTCATTGAAACAGTACTGTTTGTACAGCCGACTTATGGACAGACAGTTATATGCCACTGAAACAGTACTGTTTGTACAGCCGACTTGTGGACATACAGTTATATGCCATTGAAACAGTACTGTTTGTACAGCCGACTTGTGGACAGACAGTTATATGCCACTGAAACAGTAATGTTTGTACAGCCGACTTGTGGACATACAGATATATGCCACTGAAACAGTACTGTTTGTACAGCCGACTTGTGGACATACAGATATATGCCATTGAAACAGTACTGTTTGTACAGCCGACTTGTGGACAGACATATATATGCCATTGAAACAGTACTGTTTGTACAGCCGACTTGTGGACAGACAGATATATGCCATTGAAACAGTACTGTTTGTACAGCCGACTTGTGGACATACAGTTATATGTCATTGAAACAGTACTGTTTGTACAGCCGACTTGTGGACAGACAGTTATATGCCACTGAAACAGTAATGTTTGTACAGCCGACTTGTGGACAGACAGTTATATGCCATTGAAACAGTACTGTTTGTACAGCCGACTTGTGGACAGACAGTTATATGCCACTGAAACAGTATACAGTTATTTCATGGGTGTTTGGGGAACAGTCAAAACTATTGTCCCGAGGTATCAAGGAAGACTATCGAACTGTTGCCCGAGGCCGTTAGGCCGAAGGCAACATTTCGAAATGTCTTCCCTGATACCTCGGGACAATACTTTTGACTGTTCCCCAAACACCCATGAAATAACTGTTTTATTACCTAATGCTTTATAACGTTTTTTGTACTCAAGGGAGTCCCTATTTTCTAATAAAACATTGAGTTCATCCTCAGTCATGTCTTCAAACCTAGCCTGGGCCATAATTCAAGATATTGAAGTTTTTCCCAGTTTGTCGGCTGATGACTAATCAATCACCATTTGTAAACGCTTGGTTTTGGTCTAAAAGCCGGTACGCCGGTAAGTATGCAATAACATACGGAAAGGAATTAATGAACGGAAAGGAGGGCTTCACATAATGTATATCGATGACTTCAAGTGCAGTCAGAGCTAAAATGTATTCGGGACGTATTTTTTACTTTGACTTCCATAACACCCTATTGCGCATCCTACTTCGCACAGTGAAAGCATACTCAGAGTATGATTGGTTCAAAAGTCTAGTATGAAACAGTTCAAACTATTGCCCGGTCAACAGTTCGAACTGTTGCCCAGACCTGAGCGAAGGATAAAAAAATGCAATGAAACAGGCAAAAATAACGAATTACAAGTTATATAGAGCATTAGGTAATAATACTGTTTGTACAGCCGACTTGTGGACATACAGTTATATGCCATTGAAACAGTACTGTTTGTACAGCCGACTTGTGGACATACAGATATATGCCACTGAAACAGTACTGTTTGTACAGTCGACTTGTGGACAGACAGTTATATGCCATTGAAACAGTACTGTTTGTACAGCCGACTTGTGGACATACAGTTATATGCCACTGAAACAGTACTGTTTGTACAGCCGACTTGTGGACATACAGTTATATGCCACTGAAACAGTACTGTTTGTACAGCCGACTTGTGGACAGACAGTTATATGTCATTGAAACAGTACTGTTTGTACAGCCGACTTGTGGACAGACAGTTATATGCCACTGAAACAGTACTGTTTGTACAGCCGACTTGTGGACAGACAGTTATATGCCACTGAAACAGTACTGTTTGTACAGCCGACTTGTGGACATACAGTTATATGCCACTGAAACAGTACTGTTTGTACAGCCGACTTGTGGACAGACAGTTATATGCCTCTGAAACAGTAAAACCAATGAGTTGTACAAGCCGCCATTTGGACATACATGTACCGCTGAAACAGTAAAACCAATGATTTGTACAAGCCGCCATTTAGACATACATGTACCGCTGAAACAGTAAAACCAATGATTTGTACAAGCCGCCATTTGGACATACATGTACTGCTGAAACAGTAAAACCAATGATTTGTACAAGCCGCCATTTGGACATACATGTACTGCTGAAACAGTAAAACCAATGATTTGTACAAGCCGCCATTTGGATAAATATAAATAAATGTAAAACACACACATGACACATCAGTTCTTCAGCCGATTAGTTAGAGGATAATGTTGTTGCGAAATATAATTCTCACATACCTGCTGATCCTGTATCTCTATAATGTCCAACTTCTCGTCATAGAATCCGAAATGACTACAACAGAAGATGTAGAAGGTGCATCTGTATTTTACATCATTCAGGATACTCACAGCTCAATATAGTGTTTGCTTACATTCACATAAGGAGATTAATATGGTAGTTGGGCCTCCGTGGCAGATTGGTTAAGGTATTTGGCTGCGAATCAATGTCCATCACATGCTGGAGGGTCGCCGCATTAACTAATCTGTCAGCGGTCGCCACATGAACTAAGCTGGCAGTGGTCGCCGCATGAACTAAGCTGTCAGTGGTCGCCGCATGAACTAAGCTGTCAGTGGTCGCCGCATGAACTAAGCTGTCAGCGGTCGCCGTATGAACTAAGCTGTCAACGGTCGCGGCATGAACTAAGCTGTCAGCGGTCGCCGTATGAACTAAGCTGTCAGTGGTCGCCGCATGAACTAAGCTGTCAGCGGTCGCCGTATGAACTAAGCTGTCAGCGGTCGCGGCATGAACTAAGCTGTCAGCGGTCGCCGCATGAACTAAGCTGTCAGCGGTCGCCGCATGAACTAAGCTGTCAGCGGTCGCGGCATGAACAAAGCTGTCAGCGGTCGCCGCATGAACTAAGCTGTCAGCGGTCGCCGCATGAACTAAGCTGTCAGCGGTCGCCGCATGAACTAAGCTGTCAACGGTCGTGCATGGACTAAGCTGTCAGCGGTCGCCGCATGAACTAAGCTGTCAACGGTCGCCGTATGAACTAAGCTGTCAGTGGTCGCCGCATGAACTAAGCTGTCAGCGGTCGCCGTATGAACTAAGCTGTCAGCGGTCGCCGTATGTACTAATCTGTCAGCGGTCGTCGCATGAACTAAGCTGTCAGCGGTCGCCGTATGAACTAATCTGTCAGTGGTCGCGGCATGAACTAAGCTGTCAGCGGTCGCCGTATGAACTAAGCTGTCAGCGGTCGCCGTATGAACTAAGCTGTCAGCGGTCGCCGCATGAACTAAGCTGTCAGCGATCGCCGTATGAACTAAGCTGTCAGCGGTCGCCGCATGAACTAAGCTGTCAGCGGTCGCAACATGAACTAAGCTGTCAGCGGTCGCCGCATGAACTAAGCTGTCAGCGGTCGCCATATGAACTAAGCTATCAGCGGTCGCCGCAATAGTTTTTACTGTAAACAACAAAACAACCATTTATACCACATAGACTGTCAATGTGTTATTACACCATTAATACCCACCTAGACTCTCAATGTGTTATTACACCATTAATACCCACCTAGACTCTCAATGTGTTATTACACCATTAATACCCACCTAGACTGCCAAGGTGTTATTACACCATTAATACCCACCTAGACTCTCAATGTGTTATTACACCATTAATACCCACCTAGACTGCCAAGGTGTTATTACACCATTAATACCCACCTAGACTCTCAATGTGTTATTACACCATTAATACCCACCTAGACTGCCAAGGTGTTATTACACCATTAATACCCACCTAGACTCTCAATGTGTTATTACACCATTAATACCCACCTAGACTGCCAAGGTGTTATTACACCATTAATACCCACCTAGACTCTCAATGTGTTATTACACCATTAATACCCACCTAGACTGCCAAGGTGTTATTACACCATTAATACCCACCTAGACTCTCAATGTGTTATTACACCATTAATACCCACCTAGACTGCCAAGGTGTTATTACACCATTAATACCCACCTAGACTCTCAATGTGTTATTACACCATTAATACCCACCTAGACTGCCAAGGTGTTATTACACCATTAATACCACATAGACTGCCAAGGTGTTATTACACCATTAATACCCACCTAGACTGTCAACGTGTTATTACACCATTAATACCCACCTAGACTGTCAACGTGTTATTACACCATTAATACCCACCTAGACTGCCAAGGTGTTATTACACCATTAATACCCACCTAGACTGTCAACGTGTTATTACACCATTAATACCCACCTAGACTGCCAAGGTGTTATTACACCATTAATACCACATAGACTGCCAAGGTGTTATTACACCATTAATACCCACCTAGACTGCCAATGTGTTATTACACCATTAATAATCACCTAGACTACCAATGTGTGATTACACCATTAATACCCACCTAGACTCTCAATGTGTTATTACATCATTAATACCCACCTAGACTGCCAAGGTGTTATTACACCATAATACCCACCTAGACTGTCAATGTGTATTGCACCATTAATACCCACCTATACTGCCAAGGTGTTATTACACCATAATACCCACCTAGACTGCCAAGGTGTTATTACAACACCATCTAATGCCCCCACCTAGACTGCCCAATGTGTTATACACCATTAATACCCACCTAGACTGCCAAGGTTATTACACCATTAATACCCACCTAGACTGCCAATGTGTTATTACACCATTAATACCCACCTAGACTGTCAATGTGTTATTACACCATTAATACCCACCTAGACTGTCAATGTGTTATTACACCATTAATACCCACCTAGACTGTCAATGTGTTATTACACCATTAATACCCACCTAGACTGCCAAGGTGTTATTACACCATTAATACCCACCTAGACTG
>CM026400.1:641876-685322 GCA_014843695.1 Archivesica marissinica
GTTTTCTTTTGTTACAGGTTTTCTTTTGTTACAGGTTTTCTTTTGTTACAGGTTTTCTTTTGTTACAGGTTTTCTTTTGTTACAGGTTTTCTTTTGTTACAGGTTTTCTTTTGTTACAGGTTTTCTTTTGTTACAGGTTTTCTTTTGTTACAGGTATACTCAAGTTTAGTAGAGTAATAAATGGATAAAACCTCTAGGACTAACCTCTAATAGAGGTGCCACTGATATGGATATTGTGTTGACATACCAGGATGGAGAATGGATATCCACCATTAAATCTCTGTATATGTCATACACAAACTTACCAAGCATGATCTTCACAAATCCTCCTTGTGCAATTTCAGACGAGACCCGGTGGTTTGTGGACAGGTTGTGTAACACACTGATCACCTGAGCCTTCAGTTTGGGTCTGGGACAAGTCTCCAGGCACTGTTTCATTATCTGGATGCCGTCCAACTTACTCATCATTACACCTATAATACATACGTATAGCGTATATTCATTATAGCGGAATATGCTGGAGGGTGGCTCCTCCTCCTCCCGACAACAACCAAACCATAGCAGCCACCTCCCTACAATGGTTTTAAACTTCCATCGTACCATATCACATACTTCCCAGTCCGAGGATCGAACCCGGGTTGCATTGGTGGGAAGCGAGCGTGCTAACCACTGCGCTAATCGGACAGCCTGTAATAAGGTTCAAAAGTATACAGGTAAACAGAAAAGTTTTGTTTCCAAATTATGGTTGTTATTGTGATAAAAAAGAATCTTACACTCATGGAGATTTTATATTTTATGAAACTAAGTAAATCCCAAAACTTATTGCATAAAATATGATATGAAAACACCACTGGTGTTAGCTTAAACAAATTTAATTTTCCTTGATTGTGAAACATGTTAATAGGACAGCCAACCCTACAATGGTCACCTCCCACCAACATTCATCTCCCTACAAAAACCACCTCGGCAGATCCTCGTTTCTGATTGACATATTCTGAGTTTGGTGGAATATCCTTGTTCCACACAAGTGCCTATGATGGATACTCTTAATCTTCATACATACGACAGCAATTTAGCTATCAACCAGTGGACAGCAGTCAGCATATATAGCACACATCCATGGGTGTTACTGGGACTTCATGAGATTCTGATGTAATTTTGTTTGGTTACTACAATGTATGTTGGTTTGGCTACTACAATGTATGTTGGTTTGGCTACTACAATGTATGTTGGTTTGGCTACTACAATGTATGTTGGTTTGGTTACTACAATGTATGTTGGTTTGGTTACTACAGTGTCAATGTATGTTGGTTTGGCTACTACAATGTATGTTGGTTTGGCTACTACAATGTATGTTGGTTTGGCTACTACAATGTATGTTGGTTTGGCTACTACAATGTATGTGGTTTGGCTACTACAATGTGTTGTTTGGCTACTACAATGTATGTTGGTTTGGCTACTACAATGTATGTTGGTTTGGCTACTACAATGTATGTTGGTTTGGTTACTACAATGTATGTTGGTTTGGTTACTACAGTGTCAATGTATGTTGGCTTGGCTACTACAATGTATGTTGGTTTGGCTACTACAATGTATGTTGGTTTGGCTACTACAATGTATGTTGGTTTGGCTACTACAATGTATGTTGGTTTGGCTACTACAATGTATTTTGGTTTGGCTACTACAACGTATGTTGGTTTGGCTACTACAATGTATGTTGGTTTGGCTACTACAATGTATGTTGGTTTGGTTACTACAATGTATGTTGGTTTGGCTACTACAATGTATGTTGGTTTGGTTACTACAATGTATGTTGGTTTGGTTACTACAATGTATGTTGGTTTGGCTACTACAATGTATGTTGGTTTGGCTACTACAATGTATGTTGGTTTGGCTACTACAATGTATGTTGGTTTGGTTACTACAATGTATTTTGGTTTGGCTACTACAATGTATGTTGGTTTGGCTACTACAATGTATGTTGGTTTGGTTACTACAATGTATGTTGGTTTGGTTACTACAGTGTCAATGTATGTTGGTTTGGTTACTACAATGTATGTTGGTTTGGCTACTACAATGTATGTTGGTTTGGTTACTACAATGTATGTTGGTTTGGCTACTACAATGTCAATGTATGTTGGTTTGGCTACTACATTGTCAATGTATGTTGGTTTGGCTACTACATTGGCAATGTATGTTGGTTTGGCTTCTACATTGTCAATGTATGTTGGTTTGGCTACTACATTGTCAGTGTATGTTGGTTTGGCTACTACATTGTCAGTGTATGTTGGTTTGGCTACTACATTGTCAGTTTATGTTGGTTTGGCTACTACATTGAACTGGGTTCAATCCTCGGATTGGGAAGTAAGCGAGACGGTACCGTGGTCGACAAATTGGACAGGTGGGTTTTCTCCAGGTACTCCTGTTTCCTACTACACGGATGACCAAATTTACGAGAGTGATTAAAACAGTGAAAGTTGTTGTGTTGTTTTGGCATATTTACTTTTTGTTTCAATAATATATTATAGTCATAAATTTCAAGCTAAATAAACATTAATTTCATATTTTGGCAAAAAAACACAACCAGACAAATGGTTAAATTAAGAGAGAGAACAATATACCATTAAACCCCCTAATTTTGTTTTCAATTATTTACAGGCGTGTGTTCATGAACAAAATGGCTACTGCGTTTACCAGTCCAATGCGGACATTGTAATTAGAGGGCCTAGTCGATAAGTGTTGGATGTCGCACCCAGGTCACTCTGTATCCTCCGCCCCTCCCTCTGGAGTGACTCTATGGATATAAGCCGAAAGCGATCCAATATGTAAAATATTGGACTGTGTGAGGTGTGTAGCGCTGCAGACAGTACCAATATTTTATTTATTGGATCCATTTAAGGCTTATATCTTACTTATAACATACACTTATATAACAAGATCCTACTAATTAAAATTGTTAATTTTGTGCATGTACGCGTAGTATTTAATATAATACTCTGCCTTTTGACACCAGGACTGCAAGTATAAAGGTATGACGTCACAACAGTGTTTTAAATAACAATAATAGTGTTGATCGTATGGGCTGCAAACATCCCGCCCCCCGCACCGACCCCCCCACCCACCCCAATTAAAAATCTATTAAGACATACCAGCATCAATGCTTTGCTTGCTCAGGTTCACCAAGATAGCTGCTGCATTGTGTACAAGACCTTCATCATCCGGTGGTGGAGAAATGCCTGCAATAAACAAGGGTGTTAACCATATGCCTGTTGCTATGTTTCCATCAAACAGCAACACCTGAAAACATTGTCAACATAACTCCAGACAAGAGACGACACCCGCAAACATTGTCAACATAACTCCAGACAAGAGACGACACCCGCAAACATTGTCAACATAACTCCAGACAAGAGACGACACCCGCAAACATTGTCAACATAACTCCAGACAAGAGATGACACCCGCAAACATTGTCAACATAACTCCAGACAAGAGATGACACCCGCAAACATTGTCAACATAACTCCAGACAAGAGACGACACCCGCAAACATTGTCAACATAACTCCAGACAAGAGACGACACCCGCAAACATTGTCAACATAACTCCAGACAAGAGACGACACCCGCAAACATTGTCAACATAACTCCAGACAAGAGACGACACCCGCAAACATTGTCAACATAACTCCAGACAAGAGACGACACCCGCAAACATTGTCAACGTAACATTGTCAAGAGACGACAGCTGAAAACATAGTCAAGAGATGACAGCTGAAAACATTGTCAACGTAACTCCAGACAAGAGACGACAGCTGAAAACATTGTCAAGAGATGACAGCTGAAAACATTGTCAAGAGATGACAGCTGAAAACATTGTCAACGTAACTCCAGACAAGAGACGACAGCTGAAAACATTGTCAACGTAACATTGTCAAGAGATGACAGCTGAAAACATTGTCAAGAGACGACAGCTGAAAACATTGTCAAGAGACGACAGCTGAAAACATTGTGAGTTGTGGTCGGGTTGAATTCGGGAGACTCACGCCATTGTATGGTTTAATTCAACAGTTAGTAACAATGTGAAAATATGGGTTACATTGATGGGTAGTTAGTTGATGGGTATACTCCACCAAGTCCAAAAACAAAAGAAACAATCGGCTCTATCTATATTTCTAAATTTGGCTGAATGAGCGACTTAACCCATTAGGTTATTGAGGTGTTGTGAATCATTATTTGTATTGTTTTGTTACCGGGGGAATCATTATTTCTATTGTTTTGTTACCGGGGGAATCATTATTTCTATTGTTTTGTTACCGGGGGAATCATTATTTCTATTGTTTTGTTGCTGGGGGAATCATTAGTTCTATTGTTTTGTTAATGGGGGAATCATTATTTCTATTGTTTTGTTGCTGGGGGAACCATTAGTTCTATTGTTTTGTTGCTGGGGGAATCATTAGTTCTATTGTTTTGTTAATGGGGGAATCATTAGTTCTATTGTTTTGTTAATGGGGGAATCATTATTTCTATTGTTTTGTTGCTGGGGGAACCATTAGTTCTATTGTTTTGTTAATGGGGGAATCATTATTTCTATTGTTTTGTTGCTGGGGGAATCATTATTTCTATTGTTTGTTTTTCGTCGGGTTTAACGTCGCACAAAGACACCTGGGTACAGAGGCGGTGTTGATAGACCACACAAAAATCGTATCTTTGCGACTGATTTGGGATAACCCCTTTCTGTCGGTTTGGGTACGACAGGGTCCATGGGTCCTCCCCTGAAAAGGTTTTGAAGTTTCGGTATGAAATGACGGCTTCTGGTGCACTCTGAGGCATACAGTTGGATGCTATATTGTATGGGCCTCATTGGCGGGTCCAGGATTTCGGGTTAGGGGGCGTGAAGTTGGAGACAGGCATGATTAGTAGTTGCATTCAAGAACTAGTGCTGACGAGGTTCAGGAGAGTGGAAGGCCCCTTATGCTCCTATATTGTAACAATTTGAAAGATGTTACAATCTACGAGCTTAAAAGATTTAGTAAAAGGGTTGGAAAGATGTGGGGTCGGCGGGTCCTCCCCCGGAGAAAATTTAGATCAGAAATGGTACTCTCAGGCACTGAATTGTAAGAATTTGAAAAGTATTCATGCATAGGTGGATCCAGGTGTTCTTGTACGAACTTTGTCAATAAATATTACTTGGGTTAGATGTGGGATTTAAATTCAACAACTACTAAGTAACATACTCTTCCAACTTGTGGGACGTTTTCAATCGTCTGTTGAGTAACAACATATGGTGTGTTTTCTACCGAAAAGATGCGGTTTTTTAGAGAAAAGTGATGTAAAACGATTAATGTTGTAAAACAAATGCGGTACGTCTGAGCGAAGTAGTTTACGGGGTTGCGTGTACGAGCATGACTGTGGCAAATTAAACAGTATAAAAATCGCCACTTTGCAGAAAAATGTGGATGCATTTTTTTGATAGAAAACACAAAAATTACTTACAAAAAAAACGAACTCGTACACCGGGTCCGCCTCCCTGGATTCGCCTAATTCCGGGCACATATCTGAGCAGTAATTCAGGCACGAATGGGTAGTCAGGTAGGCCCTGCGCAGCGGTGAGTGATTTGAAGTTGACGCTCGCGATAACTCATCTACGGAGGCCACGCTGAGGGGTGTTTTTTTTATAGAGTTATACGCACTATGGGTGAAAGTGTTAAATTTGACAAATATTTCTCACTGATATACAGATAAGGCTTGATCGTTATATAACTGACCATCGAGAGAGCATAGAGATATCTTCCTCTTCACTACGTGTGTACTCAGGTCCTCTGGTAGAACATAAATGCTTCTGTCCGAAACTCTCACAGTGTAACCGTAGTCAATAGCAAACATGTCAACATAACATCCATCAAAAGACAACACCTGAAAACATTGTCAATATATCTATACAAGTCAGAGACAACATCTTGTGAGCATAACATTAGCTAAAAGTGGTAACATTGACTTTAATCAGACAATATATTATATGCTACCTGATCATGCGGTAACATTGACTTTAATCAGACAATATATTATATGCTACCTGATCATGCGGTAACATTGACTCTAATCAGACTATATATTGTATGCTACCTGGTCATAAGGTAACATTGACTCCAATCGGACAATATATTATATGCTACCTGATCATGCGGTAACATGGACTCCAATCAGACTATATATTGTATGCTACCTGTGCACGGATGTAACATTGACTCCAATCAGACTATATATTGTATGCTACCTGTGCACGGATGTAACATGGACTCCAGTCAGACTATATATTGTATGTTACCTGTGCACGGATGTAACATTGACTCCAATCAGACTATATATTGTATGCTACCTGTTCATGGATGTAACATTGACTCCAATCAGACTATATATTGTATGCTACCTGTTCATGGATGTAACATTGACTCCAGTCAGACTATATATTGTATGTTACCTGTGCACGGATGTAACATTGACTCCAATCAGACTATATATTGTATGCTACCTGTTCATGGATGTAACATTGACTACAATCAGACTATATATTGTATGTTACCTGTGCATGGATGTAACATTGACTCCAATCAGACTATATAATGTATGCTACCTGTTCATGGATGTAACATTGACTCCAAACAGACTATATATTGTATGCTACCTGTTCATGGATGTAACATTGACTCCAATCAGACTATATATTGTATGTTACCTGTGCACGGATGTAACATTGATTCCAAACAGACTATATATTGTATGCTACCTGTGCACGGATGTAACATTGACTCCAATCAGACTATATATTGTATGCTACCTGTTCATGGATGTAACATTGACTCCAATCAGACTATATATTGTATGTTACCTGTTCATGGATGTAACATTGACTCCAATCAGACTATATATTGTATGCTACCTGTTCATGGATGTAACATTGACTCCAATCAGACTATATATTGTATGCTACCTGTGCACGGATGTAACATTGACTCCAATCAGACTATATATTGTATGCTACCTGTGCACGGATGTAACATTGACTACAATCAGACTATATATTATTTGCTACCTGTGCACGGATGTAACATTGACTCCAATCAGACTATATATTGTATGCTACCTGTGCATGGATGTAACATTGACTCCAATCAGACTATATATTGTATGTAACCTGTGTATGGATGTAACATTGACTCCAATCAGACTATATATTGTATGCTACCTGTGCACGGATGTAACATTGACTCCAATCAGACTATATATTGTATGTTACCTGTGCACGGATGTAACATTGACTCCAAACAGACTATATATTGTATGCTACCTGTTCATGGATGTAACATTGACTCCAAACAGACTATATATTGTATGCTACCTGTTCATGGATGTAACATTGACTCCAAACAGACTATATATTGTATGCTACCTGTTCATGGATGTAACATTGACTCCAATCAGACTATGTATTGTATGTTACCTGTGCACGGATGTAACATTGACTCCAGTCAGACTATATATTGTATGTTACCTGACCTGTGCACGGATGTAACATTGACTCCAGTCAGACTATATATTGTATGCTACCTGTGCACGGATGTAACATTGACTCCAATCAGACTATATATTGTATGCTACCTGTGCACGGATGTAACATTGACTCCAATCAGACTATATATTGTATGCTACCTGTGCACGGATGTAACATTGACTCCAATCAGACTATATATTGTATGCTACCTGTGCACGGATGTAACATTGACTCCAATCAGACTATATATTGTATGCTACCTGTGCACGGATGTAACATTGACTCCAATCAGACTATATATTGTATGCTACCTGTGCACGGATGTAACATTGACTCCATCAGACTATATATTGTATGCTACCTGTGCACGGATGTAACATTGACTACAATCAGACTATATATTATATGCTACCTGTGCACGGATGTAACATTGACTCCAATCAGACTATATATTGTATGCTACCTGTGCACGGATGTAACATTGACTACAATCAGACTATATATTTATGCTACCTGTGCATGGATGTAACATTGACTCCAATCAGACTATATATTGTATGCTACCTGTGCATGGATGTAACATTGACTCCAAACAGACTATATATTGTATGCTACCTGTTCATGGATGTAACATTGACTCCAATCAGACTATATATTGTATGTTACCTGTGCACGGATGTAACATTGATTCCAGTCAGACTATATATTGTATGCTACCTGTTCATGGATGTAACATTGACTCCAATCAGACTATATATTGTATGTTACCTGTGCACGGATGTAACATTGACTCCAATCAGACTATATATTGTATGCTACCTGTGCACGGATGTAACATTGACTACAATCAGACTATATATGTATGCTACCTGTGCACGGATGTAACATTGACTCCAATCAGACTATATATTATATGCTACCTGTGCACGGATGTAACATTGACTCCAATCAGACTATATATTGTATGTTACCTGTGCACGGATGTAACATTGACTCCAATCAGACTATATATTGTATGCTACCTGTGCACGGATGTAACATTGACTCCAATCAGACTATATATTGTATGTTACCTGTGCACAGATGTAACATTGACTCCAATCAGACTATATATTGTATGCTACCTGTGCACGGATGTAACATTGACTACAATCAGACTATATATTATATGCTACCTGTGCATGGATGTAACATTGACTCCAATCAGACTATATATTGTATGCTACCTGTGCATGGATGTAATATTGACTCCAGTCAGACTATATATTGTATGTTACCTGTGCACGGATGTAACATTGACTATAATTAGACTATATATTGTATGTTACCTGTGCACGGATGTAACATTGACTCCAGTCAGACTATATATTGTATGCTACCTGTGCACGGATGTAACATTGACTACAATCAGACTATATATTGTATGCTACCTGTGCATGGATGTAACATTGACTCCAATCAGACTATATATTGTATGTTACCTGTTCATGGATGTAACATTGACTCCAAACAGACTATATAGTGTATGCTACCTGTGCATGGATGTAACATTGACTCCAAACAGACTATATATTGTATGCTACCTGTGCACGGATGTAACAGTGACTGTGCATTATTTCCCCGTAACACACAATGTTATCACCAATCAGAGTCCTGGGTTTCCTCACATGTTCCATACACTCATTCAAATTCTTCTGTATCTCAAACACACTCTGCAAAATCAAATATGAATGTTTCCGGGCAGCAAATGTTTCCTGGAATTATCACGTTACATCGGCCACACGACAACGAAACTCCTCTTGTCATTGTTGGTTGTGATATCTATCGAGCAGATCGGTTCAACTTAAGGTTTCAACTTCAGTCAGTAAGATTAATAGGGGATTTTCTAGAGCATCTTAGCAGGTAGCAGTATCCCAGTTGTCTTCATACCATGTTCCCACCCCGCACCTGTTTCTGCAGTATCGCAGTTTTCTTCATACCATGTCCCCACCCTGCACCTGCTTCTGCAGGTAGCAGTTCTCTTCATACCATGTTCCCACCCACACCTGCTTCTGCAGGTAGCAGTTCTCTTCATACCATGTTCCCACCCTGCACCTGCTTCTGCAGGTAGCAGTTCTCTTCATACCATGTTCCCACCCGCACCTGCTTCTGCAGGTAGCAGTTCTCTTCATACCGTGTCCCCACCCTGGTGGGTGGTTTTTTTGGTGGGTGGTTTTTTTGTTGTGTTTGGGTGGTTTTTTTGTGGTGGTTTTTTTGTGTGTTTGGGTGGTTTTTTTGTCACCCCGCACCTGCTTCTGCAGGTAGCAGTTCTCTTCATACCATGTCCCCACCCGCACCTGCTTCTGCAGGTAGCAGTTCTCTTCATACCATGTGTGGGTGGTTTTTTTGTTGCACCTGCAGGTAGCAGTTCTCTTCATACCATGTCCCCACCCCGCACCTGCAGGTAGCAGTTCTCTTCATACCATGTTCCCACCCGCACCTGCTTCTGCAGGTAGCAGTTCTCTTCATACCATGTCCCCACCCCTCACCTGCACGTAGCAGTTGTCTTCATACAATGTTCCCACCCGCACGTGCTTCTGCAGGTAGCAGTTCTCTTCATACCATGTCCCCACCCCGCACCTGCAGAAGCAGGTAGCAGTTCTCTTCATACCATGTCCCCACCCGCACGTGCTTCTGCAGGTAGCAGTTCTCTTCATACCATGTTCCCACCCGCACGTGCTTCTGCAGGTAGCAGTTCTCTTCATACCATGTCCCCACCCGCACGTGCTTCTGCAGGTAGCAGTTCTCTTCATACCATGTCCCCACCCGCACGTGCTTCTGCAGGTAGCAGTTCTCTTCATACCATGTCCCCACCCCGCACATGCTTCTGCAGGTAGCAGTTCTCTTCATACCATGTTCCCACCCGCACGTGCTTCTGCAGGTAGCAGTTCTCTTCATACCATGTCCCCACCCGCACGTGCTTCTGCAGGTAGCAGTTCTCTTCATACCATGTCCCCACCCCGCACCTGCTTCTGCAGGTAGCAGTTCTCTTCATACCATGTTCCCACCCGCACCTGCTTCTGCAGGTAGCAGTTCTCTTCATACCATGTCCCCACCCGCACCTGCAGGTAGCAGTTCTCTTCATACCATGTCCCCACCCCGCACCTGTTTCTGCAGGTAGCAGTTCTCTTCATACCATGACCCCACCCCGCACCTGCAGGTAGCAGTTCTCTTCATACCATGTCCCCACCCCGACCTGCTTCTGCAGGTAGCAGTTCTCTTCATACCATGACCCCACCCCGCACCTGCAGGTAGCAGTTCTCTTCATACCATGTCCCCACCCGCACATGCTTCTGCAGGTAGCAGTTCTCTTCATACCATGTCCCCACCCTGCACCTGCTTCTGCAGGTAGCAGTTCTCTTCATACCATGTCCTCACCCCGCACCTGCAGGTAGCAGTTCTCTTCATACCATGTCCCCACCCCGCACCTGCTTCTGCCCTTTCTAAGCAACCAGTGGAGAAGATACACGCATTATATTACGCATGGATGTCGACACTATTTACAATATTTTGTTATGTCAACAAACTGTGTATACGACGCTTCTTTATTAGTTGAAATAATTAGTTTTTGAGGCAAATATTTGGAAAACAATTATACCATATAATAGGAAATTACATTCTGCAGAAATTTGCCTTTTCACGGATGTAGTGTCGCTTTAAGTATCCATAATATTTAATGTAAGTTTAATACTGAATTTTAGAAATAGTAAAAAACTCTCTTTGGTCTCACTGGCATGTGACTAGACACAATGTTCCTACTTGTCATGCCTCCAGGACCTGGCATGTGACTAGACACAATGTTCCTACTTGTCATGCCTCCAGGACCTGGCATGAGACTAGACACAAATGTCATGCCTCCAAGACCTGGCATGTGACAAAGCACAATTGTCATGCCTCCAGCTAGTGCCTGCAATGCGACAAAGCACAATTGTCATGCCTCCAGCTAGGGCCTGCAATGCGACAAAGCACAATTGTCATGCCTCCAGAGCCTGCAATGCGACAAAGCACAATTGTCATGCCTCCAGCTAGGGCCTGCAATGCGACAAAGCACAATTGTCATGCCTCCAGCAAGGGCTTGGCATGCGACAAACACAATTGTCATGCCTGGGCCCAGACAATACTTAATCAAGCACCTTAGTGACAATGATATTTTATATACCTTAGTTTACATAAATTTATTTTAGCTCGATTGCGAACAAAGTTCTTTCAACTTATATTAATCACTCTCGAAACCTCATTCCTGATGAAATCCATCGCCACGAGGGAGTACTAAGAAGCATGTGGAATCTAAATGCCTTGCCTAAGGGCACAATTGTAATGGCTCCAGCGGGGCTCAAACTCTGGGCCTTTCGTACCTGAAGCGAACGCGCTACAACAACTTCCACATACTTTAAATAACTGGATTTCCTTTTCTCAAACCTGGGCCCGGCACATAATCCACAGAACATATTAAAAACGTTCATGACTATGATGTCTTACATACCTTGATCGCTTGTTCTCCAACCTGTGCCCAGAACATACCTCCATCAAGCACCTTTGTCACTATGATGTTCTGCCATTCGTTGTCGGTATCACTGACCACTTCTCCCGGCAAACAACCTGTAAAATAATCTCATTTTACTTCATTTATGTTCATAGTAGATTGGTGGTTTGATACTGGTAGTATATATGTGAACATATATTTCTTCATACATGATATGGGGGTTTAATGTAGCACCAAATGCTTACTGCCATATCACGACTCTCCAGCTATTAGTGGTGGAGGAAGAAACTGGGCGTGGACAGACTGGTTTAATGTAGCACCAAATGCTTACTGCCATATCACGACTCTCCAGCTATTATTGGAGGAGGAGGAAATGGCGAACATCAAAAGTAAAAGCATTCGATACCCATTGGGATTTGAACCTGCAGAGGTGAAGGCCATGACGACCGTAACCAGTAGGCTCCAAGACAACACTAAAATAAGATATTTGTTCAATGCCAAATGAGATCCCATTTGATATCAGCACTGATCGATAGATAGACTTACTCATGCCTTTGTGGAGATAAGCAGACTAACTGCTCAAACAAGTACAAATTGTGGAAGTCGTGATAGCGCAGTGGATGCGCGTTCGCTTCAGGTGAAAAAGGTCCGTAGATCGAGCCACGCTGGAGCTGTTACAATTGTGCCTTTAGGCAAGGCATTTAAATTCCCCGTTGCCTCTTCTCTCTCCTTCGTGGCGATGGATTCCATCAGGAATGAGGTCGAGAGAGTGATTAATATAAGTTGTAAGAACTTGTTTCGCAATCGAGCTAAAATAAATTTGTATGAACATTGTACAAATCATATGAAGTGTCCACGCATGCAATAACACAAATGCCATCCCAGGGGTAAGAGCGGTTCAGGGGTAAGAGCGGTTCAGGGGTAAGAGCGGTTCAGGGGTAAGAGCGGTTCAGGGGTAAGGGCAGTTCAGGGGTAAGAGCGGTTCGGGGTAAGAGCAGTTCAGGGTAAGAGTGTTTCAGGGGTAAGAACGTTTCAGGGGTAAGAGCGGTTCAGGGGTAAGAGCGGTTCAGGGGTAAGAGCGGTTGAGGGGTAAAGAGCGGTTGAGGGGTAAAGAGCGGTTGAGGGGTAAAGAGTGGTTCAGGGGTAAAGAGCGGCTCAGGGGTAAGAATGGTTCAGGGGTAAGAGCAGTTCAGGGGTAAGAGCGGTTCAGGGTAAAGATGTAAGAGCGGTTCAGGGGTAAGAGCGGTTTAGGGGTAAGAGCAGTTCAGGGTTAACAATGGTTCAAGGGTAAGAGCAGTTCAGGGGTAAGAGCGATTCATGGGTAAGAGCGATTCAGGGATAAGAGCGGTTCAGGGATAAGAGCGGTTAAGGGTAAGTGCAATTCAGGTGTAAGAGCAGTTCAGGGTAAGAGCGGTTCAGGGGTAAGAGCGGTTCAGGGGTAAGAGCAATTCAGGTGTAAGAGCAATTCAGGTGTAAGAGTAGCACATTTCAGGTCGGATATTCGGTCTCAGCAGCGAGAATGTAGTGTCCTTGGGTCACACACACATGTCTTAGAACTGGTCATGCCCAGGTAAACATGTCAGCAAAGTGTCCTATCTATATCTATATTAAAAACACTCTAGGGAGAAATGGGGAACCTCAGAATTTATATATCCCAAATCATCCTCTAGATCCAGCACTTCAGGGAGAAATGAGGCAGCTCTGGAAAACTATTTCTCCCAAATCATCCTCTAGATCCAGCACTTCAGGGAGAAATGAGGCAGCTCTGGAAAACTTTTTCTCCCAAATCACCCTCTAGATCCAGCACTTCAGGGAGAAATGAAGCAGCTCTGAAAAACTATTTCTCCCAAATCACCCTCTAGATCCAGCACTTCAGGGAGAAATGAGGCAGCTCTGAAAAACTATTTCTCCCAAATCACCCTCTTGATCCAGCCCTGCAGGGAGAAATGAAGCAGCTCTGAAAAAATATATCTCCTAAATCATTCTGTAGATCCAGCCAGCACTGCAGGGAGAAGTGAGGCAGTGGGGTAACCGTAACACATGTTATTTCTCACAGTTTTGCACGTGTGGTACCTGGCCGATGCATGTTGAAATATTGTCAACGCAAATGTTTTTGGACTCAAGCTGTCTGTGACGTTATTTATAGTTGAAGACAAATTTTACCTGGCCATGCCACCTGTTGCTGTATTAAGAATTGACTAACATCCACGTCTTCTACTGACTCAGTGTTGATAATCCGACACACTTTAATCTTATCTGGTACCCTGCATAACATAGATTACAATGATAAGCCGACACACTTTAATCGTACAAGTATCTGGTACCCTGCATGACATAGATTACAATGATAAGCCGACACACTTTAATCGTACAAGTATCTGGTACCCTGCATGACATAGATTACAATGATAAGCCGACACACTTTAATCTTATCTGGTACCCTGCATAACATAGATTACAATGATAAGCCGACACACTTTAATCTTATCTGGTACCCTGCATAACATAGATTACAATGATAAGCCGACACACTTTAATCTTATCTGGTACCCTGCATAACATAGATTACAATGATAAGCCGACACACTTTTATCTTATCTGGTACCCTGCATGACATAGATTACAATGATAAGCCGACACACTTTAATCTTATCTGGTACCCTGCATGACATAGATTACAATGATAAGCCGACACACTTTAATCTTATCTGGTACCCTGCATGACATAGATTACAATGATAAGCCGACACACTTTAATCTTATCTGGTACCCTGCATAACATAGATTACAATGATAAGCCGACACACTTTTATCTTATCTGGTACCCTGCATGACATAGATTACAATGATAAGCCAACACACTTTAATCTTATCTGGTACCCTGCATAACATAGATTACAATGATAAGCCGACACACTTTAATCTTATCTGGTACCCTGCATAACATAGATTACAACAAGCTGACACACTTTAATCATACAAGTATCTGGTACCCTGCATAACATAGATTACAATGATAAGCCGACACACTTTAATCTTATCTGGTACCCAGCATGACATAGATTACAATGATAAGCCGACACACTTTTATCTTATCTGGTACCCAGCATAACATAGATTACAATGATAAGCCAACACACTTTAATCTTATCTGGTACCCTGCATAACATAGATTACAATGATAAGCCGACACACTTTAATCTTATCTGGTACCCTGCATAACATAGATTACAATGATAAGCCGACACACTTTAATCTTATCTGGTACCCTGCATAACATAGATTACAATGATAAGCCGACACACTTTAATCTTATCTGGTACCCTGCATAACATAGATTACAATGATAAGCCGACACACTTTAATCTTATCTGGTACCCTGCATGACATAGATTACAATGATAAGCCGACACACTTTAATCTTATCTGGTACCCTGCATAACATAGATTACAATGATAAGCCGACACACTTTAATCTTATCTGGTACCCTGCATAACATAGATTACAATGATAAGCCGACACACTTTAATCTTATCTGGTACCCTGCATAACATAGATTACAATGATAAGCCGACACACTTTAATCTTATCTGGTACCCTGCATAACATAGATTACAATGATAAGCCGACACACTTTAATCTTATCTGGTACCCTGCATGACATAGATTACAATGATAAGCCGACACACTTTAATCTTATCTGGTACCCTGCATGACATAGATTACAATGATAAGCCGACACACTTTAATCTTATCTGGTACCCTGCATGACATAGATTACAATGATAAGCCGACACACTTTAATCTTATCTGGTACCCTGCATAACATAGATTACAATGATAAGCCGACACACTTTTATCTTATCTGGTACCCTGCATGACATAGATTACAATGATAAGCCAACACACTTTAATCTTATCTGGTACCCTGCATAACATAGATTACAATGATAAGCCGACACACTTTAATCTTATCTGGTACCCTGCATAACATAGATTACAATGATAAGCCGACACACTTTAATCTTATCTGGTACCCTGCATAACATAGATTACAATGATAAGCCGACACACTTTAATCTTATCTGGTACCCTGCATAACATAGATTACAATGATAAGCCGACACACTTTAATCTTATCTGGTACCCTGCATAACATAGATTACAATGATAAGCCGACACACTTTAATCTTATCTGGTACCCTGCATAACATAGATTACAATGATAAGCCGACACACTTTAATCTTATCTGGTACCCTGCATAACATAGATTACAATGATAAGCCGACACACTTTAATCTTATCTGGTACCCTGCATAACATAGATTACAATGATAAGCCAACACACTTTAATCTTATCTGGTACCCTGCATAACATAGATTACAATGATAAGCCGACACACTTTAATCTTATCTGGTACCCTGCATAACATAGATTACAACAAGCCGACACACTTTAATCATACAAGTATCTGGTACCCTGCATAACATAGATTACAATGATAAGCCGACACACTTTAATCTTATCTGGTACCCAGCATGACATAGATTACAATGATAAGCCGACACACTTTTATCTTATCTGGTACCCAGCATAACATAGATTACAATGATAAGCCAACACACTTTAATCTTATCTGGTACCCTGCATAACATAGATTACAATGATAAGCCGACACACTTTAATCTTATCTGGTACCCTGCATAACATAGATTACAATGATAAGCCGACACACTTTAATCTTATCTGGTACCCTGCATAACATAGATTACAATGATAAGCCGACACACTTTAATCTTATCTGGTACCCTGCATAACATAGATTACAATGATAAGCCGACACACTTTAATCTTATCTGGTACCCTGCATGACATAGATTACAATGATAAGCCGACACACTTTAATCTTATCTGGTACCCTGCATGACATAGATTACAATGATAAGCCGACACACTTTAATCTACAGTATCTGGTACCCTGCATGACATAGATTACAATGATAAGCCGACACACTTTAATCTTATCTGGTACCCTGCATAACATAGATTACAATGATAAGCCGACACACTTTAATCTTATCTGGTACCCTGCATAACATAGATTACAATGATAAGCCGACACACTTTTATCTTATCTGGTACCCTGCATGACATAGATTACAATGATAAGCCGACACACTTTAATCTTATCTGGTACCCTGCATGACATAGATTACAATGATAAGCCGACACACTTTAATCGTACAAGTATCTGGTACCCTGCATGACATAGATTACAATGATAAGCCGACACACTTTAATCTTATCTGGTACCCTGCATACATAGATTACAATGATAAGCCGACACACTTTTATCTTATCTGGTACCCTGCATGACATAGATTACAATGATAAGCCAACACACTTTAATCTTATCTGGTACCCTGCATAACATAGATTACAATGATAAGCCGACACACTTTAATCTTATCTGGTACCCTGCATGACATAGATTACAATGATAAGCCGACACACTTTAATCTTATCTGGTACCCTGCATAACATAGATTACAATGATAAGCCGACACACTTTAATCTTATCTGGTACCCTGCATGACATAGATTACAATGATAAGCCGACACACTTTAATCTTATCTGGTACCCTGCATGACATAGATTACAATGATAAGCCGACACACTTTAATCTTATCTGGTACCCTGCATGACATAGATTACAATGATAAGCCGACACACTTTAATCTTATCTGGTACCCTGCATGACATAGATTACAATGATAAGCCGACACACTTTAATCTATCTGGTACCCTGCATGACATAGATTACAATGATAAGCCGACCACTTTAATCTATCTGGTACCCTGCATGACATAGATTACAATATAAGCCGACACACTTTATCTTATCTGGTACCCTGCATGACATAGATTACAATGATAAGCCGACACACTTTTATCTTATCTGGTACCCTGCATGACATAGATTACAATGATAAGCCGACACACTTGTCGAGATACATGTACATTTGATATCTGTCGAGATACATGTACATTTGATATCTGTTAAGATACATGTACATTTGATATCTGTCAAGATACATGTACATTTGGTATCTGTCGAGATACATGTATATTTGGTATCTGTCGAGATACATGTACATTTGGAGATACATGTACATTTGGTATCTGTCGAGATACATGTACATTTGGTATCTGTCGAGATACATGTACATTTGGTATACTGTAGGATATCTGTCGAGATACCGGAATAATAATAAGCTGAGAAAATGGATGAACATTGATAGTACCGGGTAAATATTGCAAAGGAAACAACGAGAAACACAGAGGACCTATTCCACATAGAGAGTATTCAGGGGGAGTAACTAACAACATGTGTCTCTCATATTAAGAGTGGTTGAAGAGTCCAATATTCAGGTAGTATTTCACACTCAGGTGGGGAATGGTGACAGCCAAAACGAGTGTACATTATGAACAAGCACACATCCACAAGTGTACATTATGAACAAGCACACATCCACACAAGTGTACATTATGAACAAGCATACATCCACACAAGTGTACATTATGAACAAGCACACATCCACACAAGTGTACATTATGAACAAGCACACACATGTACATTATGAACAAGCATACAAGTGTACATTATGAACAAGCATACAAGTGTACATTATGAACAAGCATACAAGTGTACATTATGAACAAGCATACAAGTGTACATTATGAACAAGCATACAAGTGTACATTATGAACAAGCACACAAGTGTACACTATGAGCAAGCACACATCCACAAGTGTACATTATGAACAAGCACACAAGTGTACATTATGAACAAGCACACAAGTGTACATTATGAACAAGCACACAAGTGTACATTATGAACAAGCACACATCCACAAGTGTACATTATGAACAAGCACACAAGTGTACATTATGAACAAGCACACAAGTGTACATTATGAACAAGCACACATCGTGTACATTATGAACAAGCACACAAGTGTACATTATGAACAAGCACACAAGTGTACATTATGAACAAGCACACACGTGTACATTATGAACAAGCACACAAGTGTACATTATGAACAAGCACACATCCACAAGTGTACATTATGAACAAGCACACAAGTGTACATTATGAACAAGCACACAAGTGTACATTATGAACAAGCACACAAGTGTACATTATGAACAAGCACACATCCACAAGTGTACATTATGAACAAGCACACAAGTGTACATTATGAACAAGCACACAAGTGTACATTATGAACAAGCACACATCCACAAGTGTACATTATGAACAAGCACACACGTGTACATTATGAACAAGCACACATGTGTACATTATGAACAAGCATACAAGTGTACATTATGAACAAGCATACATCCACAAGTGTACATTATGAACAAGCACACACGTGTACATTATGAACAAGCACACATGTGTACATTATGAACAAGCATACAAGTGTACATTATGAACAAGCACACATCCACAAGTGTACATTATGAACAAGCACACATCCACAAGTGTACATTATGAACAAGCACACAAGTGTACATTATGAACAAGCATACAAGTGTACATTATGAACAAGCACACAAGTGTACATTATGAACAAGCACACATCCATCCAAGTGTACATTATGAACAAGCACACATCCACACAAGTGTACATTATGAACAAGCACACACGTGTACATTATGAACAAGCATACAAGTGCACATTATGAACAAGTAAAAAATCACCTGAAGTTGTTGTTTTTCTTACCTTTTAAGCTTGTTGTTTGTATGCCTGTGTATGTAATCGAGAGGCTCTGTTGACATGGAAATCACCTTGACCTTTCCCATCAATTGCTTTCCTTCAATGACCTTGGACAAGGTCATCTTGGTATTGGCAGGAAACCTATAAAATCTGCCGTTGCTGTTCAAATAATCGAGCAACGTTCTTATCACAGTGTCTGTAACCAAGCACTGAATTGAACAAATCGGCATTTTTGAAAACTGGCACAAGATCTCCATAGCAACTGAAATACAAACTGTGTCAGCAGGGTCATTGAGTGCATTTAAGCCAGAGTCCAGCATTATGACCAAGGAGGAAGTGAGCTCAGACTGTAAGCACTTCAACTGTAAACTGGTTCCCTTCTCTTTCAGGAAGAGTTTATTGAGGATGGCAAGGGATGCCAGCTTGGACATGCTACTTAAACCCTTTGTCTCGACTATATCCAGCAGGTAGTGAAGTATACTGGCACTCTCCATAGTTAGTGTCCGATACACTTGATCCAAATGTCCTACTGGTTAAATTACCTTGATCCAAATGTCCAATTAACTTGAGATCTAATTGTGCAATTAACTTTATCCAAATCTCCAGTTAACATCATCCAAATATCCATGATTCAATTAACTTGACCCAAATATCCAATTACATGTAACTACGTACACCTGTTCCATGAACTTAAATTTAAATGTCCAAAAAGTTAAATTTACTTATGTCCAATTGACTTTGTACACGCACACATTCAGCTTTTCTGAAAAAGAGATTGAGTGAACGTTATATCCTATAGGACTGTCAACAGTTTCTACAAATGTTATTATCAAGCAATTGTAGTAGTTACAAAAACAGTACTTAAAGCAGCCCAATATCGCATGAAATGAAAGATTTGAAAATTTCAAATTTTACGTATAGGTAGCAATACTGTTTGGTTTTATATAATTTATATATTATATAATTTTAATATAAATTATAATTTGTATAATTATGATAAAACAAACTCGAAATCAAAAGTAGGACTTTCCGAGTCGGTTGGTCATTCACACACTTGTTTACAATCGGAATACATCGTCCGCACTTGTTTACATTCGGAATGCATCGTTCCCATTTGTCCCATGTTGTCTTTTTTAATTGAATTACATGAGATGTCGATTCATACGTCTGTTATCTAAGTCTTTTAGGGACATGTCTACATCCCAGCGAGGGGTTCAACATTAGAGGAATATAGATAGATAGTCTTTCATGTACAAAATATGTAAGTGCTTTTCTACATCCTCTGTTGTTTCACGCATGCGTGCTGTGCATGTTTACATTTCGTTTGTTGATAAACAATTCTCGTATACGACGGTGTATATATAATTATTGGATTTTTATCGTTTCTGAGCGACTATTTCGATTTTTGTAAACACACATACATCAGTATTTATATTTTACCAAAAACCTCCTTTATTACGATATAGTGCTGCTTTAACGAAATCCAACGCTTTTACCATTAAAAAAATGACAGCTTAAACGTTCATTTATTTTACAACGATTGCGATCAAGCTTTAACAACTTATTAATCTCTCGTTGGCGCGGATGAAATCGTATATGTGGACATTCGTGTGGGAGTACCCGGAGAAACCCACCTGTCCGATCAGGCTGACCACCGTACCATCTCACATACTTCCCAGTCAGATGATCGAACCCGGGATGCATTGGTGAGAAGCAAACGCGCTAACCAGACAGCCGAGGAAGACACTCAGTAATATAGTGATCGGACAGCCATATTAGATGTATAGGCAAACATGTCTTTAATCCTTTCCTATATGCTGACTTCTTTGAATTACTGTACATGTATAATGTATTGTTTGTGTATGTATAATGTATTGTTTGTGTATGTATAATGTATTGTTTGTGTTTGTATATAGTGGAATAAAAATGTTTAAACCAAACATATCAGCAGCCAGCAAAGGGAATCACAGAAAACGGCTGCTTAGCACAGGCGGCTGCTAAATAGAGGGGAAAATATAATATAACAGCATAATGGGAATCTGAATGTTGGCTGCTTAATGGAGGTGACTACTAACATAGGTTTAACTAATTTAACAATTGTGTACATTAAAGTTTTCAATAGATCAAGACAGACATGTATTATTCCAATGGAACACAACAAGACAGACATGTATTATTCCAATGGAACACAACAAGACAGACATGTATTATTCCAATGGAACACAACAAGACAGACATGTATTATTCCAATGGAACACAACAAGACATACATGTATTATTCCAATGGAACACAACAAGACATACATGTATTATTCCAATGGAACACAACAAGACAGACATGTATTATTCCAATGGAACACAACAAGACATACATGTATTATTCCAATGGAACACAACAAGACAGACATGTATTATTCCAATGGAACACAACAAGACAGACATGTATTATTCCAATGGAACACCTTTATGTATATGTATCATAAAACCTTTCAAATAAACCATACCCCACCACATTTCCAGGTCAAGTTCACGTGACTATTTCGCTAACATGTAGGCCAAGCTTAATGGAATTCTTCATTAACTCTTCTTTTGCAGTGAAAATAATAAGTCAAATATGTCATGGAATTTCATTACAATTAAGCCGTGACAAATCAATTCTAATGAAATTCCATGCCATATTTCAAGAGTTTTAAGGTACAAATAAGAAAAAAATGTTAAATTGATTAATGAATTGTCGTCTGCTACAAATATTTATAGCCTTTATTTTACCAAGCATGCATAGTTAAATGAAAAACAAATATTTGGAAAGGCAAGATGCAGTGTTGATGTATCAGCTAGTACTGATTATGGTATTAGTAACTAGACATTTATAGACACTATCCTACCAGCAGTCCATAATAAATTTCACAGTAGTGGTGTTTGACATAATGATATGTGTCATTTGCTGATGCTGAAGAAACGACTACTGGTGTCTAACCAGGTCTCCTCCACCACAACATACTGACTTTGTACGCTAATGCCCCAGAGTGGGTCGTGTACACCATGACACATCAACAAGACCTTAGGTCAGACCCTGTTATTGATATATACATAGTGGTCTGGGATTTATTGAAAAAGTGTAGGAAAGTCCTTAATAGATATTAATAGAGTGGTGGAACATATGCTCGGCGTATTTCTATGCTCGGCGTATTTTCCATTTTCATCCGTATTTAAAATATTTATATAGTTCTAGGCTAATTTCGCTGACATAGCTGATGCATGGTTCAATAGCATTCCGTTGAGAGTATCGGTAGGCAACTGTCACGTGACTTGTCCAGCAGACAAATATAAACAAGCAAATCATTGGGAGAATATTTCCACCGAAATTGTAATGGTGTATGAGCAATTCAGGTAGCTATCCGAATTTAAAAAATCTACACCTAATCCGAAACATAGTTTCTGTACTATTTCTGATTAAGACCAATACATGTTTCTAATCAATGATGTACTATATCAAAATAAGATATTCAACAAGTTATGGCGGATAAATAAAAAATAACAAGTACGCCGTGCATAGGTGCTCTGAAGTCTTCAGTTTCCCATATAAACGGGTGCCGACCGACACCGTTGCGATAGCTGTATTGAGCAGCAAGGTCACATGATGAAGCTAAAACTATCAACAATAGTATTTTGAAAGTTGTTTTCAAGACTTAAGAAAATAATAATATACGGAATGTGCAATTAACATTTTATACTGGTATATATGTGGGATTTACGCCGAGCATAGGTTCCACCACTCTACATGAACTGAATGGTTGGGTATGTATTGTCACCAATAGTAAAAATTAAAATACATACCAGCTGCATTTTGGAATATTTGCAATGTAATCAGTGGTAATTGCAGTGCAACATTCACCACCAAATAACCTTCAGTCTTTCAGAGGAGGGTGTTGGTGGGAAATTAAAAAACGCAATTGGTCAACCCTATTGAAATTTTCTTGTGGCTCAAAGGTCATTCTGTTGAAAACTACTGTCTTGTGTGCCAACTATTTTGGTCAGACGGTGTTATTGATATAGTGGTCTGGGATTGGTTGAAAAAGTGTAGGGAAGCCCTTAAGAGTTATTGATACATGAACTGATTGGCTGAGTAGGTATTGTCACAAATAGTGAACATGACTTCTAAATATTAAAATACAATATCATTGAAGGTCCTCATTCCGTGACTGTCCTAATTCCGGTGCTATTTGTTTAAATCTCGTAACGCTCGATATTTGCTGACGTCATACACGCGCTCCGATGTAAATATTTACTAAAGCTGTAGCTATCTGTCAAAAGTCAAACAAGAGTAAAATGAGACAAAAACAGGTAAATATTTGTTGAAACATGTCACGCATATAAAATAATACCTTTTCTACTATTACAAAATAAATGTTCAATTAAATACCCTTTTTTGGCCCCAAAAACATTGTTCAGAAATGTTACCATCCGTCTGCTCTGAAACCAGGCTTTGATTGACACATCTAATTCGGAAGTGGACTTTTTCTATAAGGCCAAGCCTAATTTATTTATTTTGTTTTCAGTCCTATCCCTTATAAACAATTTTAGTTTTTTTAGGCTAATCCTAGGCAGATGAGGAGAAAGAACAGACACTAAAGAGATTTCCAAGTGTGTATCTCTAATATTTGCAAAGTGGAGATTGTGTGACAGAGTTAATAGGGGCAAACTCTGTGACAACTGGGTGCATTTGACATATTGCACCACAGTCAGGGTACTTAGAAGAGGAGACACAGTCATGTGTCCTTGCTGTGACACTAGAGAGGAGTAGAATAAATAATAATAACAGTTACATAAAACAACAGTTAATAATTTAGTGTTTTAACAGTTATTAGTGTTAACAAAGTTAAAAATAGATTTTGGAATTATATCTTATATTTGAACTGTTTGGAAAAACACCACATAATTAATTAAGAGTGCCTAATTCACTGTTACCCAAGAGTTACCGGAATTGGGTCACATGTAAAATTATGGACACATTTACAGTAGTTCAGAACAAATCGTGATTACTCTTTGGAAACACATGCATTTATGTTGAAATTTGATGCAACATGTTGGAAAAGGATTTGTTGACTAAGATATGTATACGTCTTTGTATATTTTACAAACTATTATGCAAATTTTAATGAGTGTTTCGTATCCTACCGGAATGAGGATCCTCGAGGCTATATGAGCTGCATTTTGGAATATTTAAAAATATTTGCAGACAATATGGTGACAAATAAACAGCATATTATAAATGCAGGTGTCAGTGCAACATTCACCACTAAATTACCTTCAGAATAGGGGGTGGGGCATTATTAGTGGGAAATATAAAAAACGCAATTGGTCAACCCCATTGAAATTTGACATTTTCCTGTGGCTCAAACATTTCCTGTTGAAAACTACTTTTGGGGGAACATATAATGGCACTGTATGTTATAATGGTGACCTATGGAAATTGCAATAGCGGTGTCTGACCGTTTGGGGAACATATAATGGAGATTTCAATAGCGGTGTCTGACCTCATCGAGAGAAACATAATGCAAAACTTGTCAC
Source organism: Archivesica marissinica (assembly GCA_014843695.1). Taxonomy (NCBI): domain Eukaryota; kingdom Metazoa; phylum Mollusca; class Bivalvia; order Venerida; family Vesicomyidae; genus Archivesica; species Archivesica marissinica. The sequence goes on from CM026400.1 coordinate 667,316, forward strand.
ATGAATTCGCGATACAGTATTAAACGTTTCTTTACAAATAGCAACAGCACCCATTTAAAAAATGAGTTGGCAGACATAACTGAACTCTTACCAAGTAGTTCACTGTATGGTATAACAGTGCATAATACACAAATGTAAAATAAAAACATTTATATTTTTGCGTATTTTTATCTGGCGTCTGTGAGAATTATAATGTTGTGAAACGTACAATTAACATTAAAATCCACTATATAGTGTTACCGTACCAAATCCGTTCTCCAAAACGAAAATAAATGTTCATCTATTTACATATTCTATTATTTAAAGGTGCGCTCAAGAACACATACTATTATGTATGGTGTTTGACTTCATGTGTACGACGATTCACACTGAAAGAATCATGCAACAGCATCGGTATAATCAATGAGACCTTCCCAAATATGTGTTCTAGTGGTAGGGTGTTGGATTTGGAATCGAACTGTTCCGGATCCGATACTCAAATCCGATGTTGTCAGCATTGCGTACACGTTGATTAAATTTCATCACAGGGCAAAGTAGAAGAAATCGTACACATCCCCGATGTTGTCAAACTACCATACACATTGACTGTTGCACCACAGGGCTGTGAAAGCATAAAGAAGCGTACACATTTCTTATATCGTCTTTTCTTAACTGTTGCACAACATGGCTTTGAAGGTAGAAAAAGGCGTACACATTTCCTCCTTTGTCAAACTGCCATACACACTGACTGCTGCACTACAAGGATGTGTAAGTTGGAGAAGGTACATTGTATACATATTCCCTCTGTCATCAGACTAACGTACACGTTGACTGTTGCACCACAGGGCTGTGAAAGTATAAAGTGTGACCATTTCCTTTGTCGTCAAACTAACGTACACGTTCACTGTAATACAATATAACTTAAAGTAAGAGAAGGCATCATGCATATTCCCAATGTAGTCAAACTAACGTACACGTTCACTGTAATACAATATAACTTAAAGTAAGAGAAGGCATCATGCATATTCCCAATGTAGTCAAACTAACGTACACGTTCACTGTAATATAATATAACTTAAAGTAAGAGAAGGCATCATGCATATTCCCAATGTAGTCAAACTAACGTACACAACGAATGAGAACTGTGAACGTATGAACACGTGTGTACATTTCCTCTGTCGTCAGGCAAATATATACCTTGACTCTTACACAACATGACATTGAATGTATGAGAAGGCGCGCGTATCCCTCTGTTTGTCCAGACAAACGAACACGTTGACTTTTACTTCACCAGACTATCGGCATTGTGTCAAATTCAATCTAGAAATGTACCCGTCATGATAATTAGTTGATACATAGATACTCCTCAGAGCATGTCACATCTCTTAGCCCATATGAGGGACGCCTCCTGAAGAGATTAGTCATTTTAGAATGTTGGAGGATACCGACAGAGACCCGTTCCAGAGTCTTCTCTGGGTTTTTTACGTGCACGATGTAAAGCACCGACACGAGACCTCGGCTTTAAGTCACATCTGAAAGACTGTTAATATTATTAGAGTCAGACGGGGGATCGCGACCCCTGGATTACCAGTACAGCGTGATAACCACTGGACTACAGATCCGTCCAGCTATTTTGATAATCAACTGCGAGTCAATGGTCAGTTGTCACGCCTCAGTTGGCACACACTTCTATGCGAAAATGCAACATTGTTTATTAAACATATCGCTGTAATATTCGATCCCCAGACTGACACTAATAAAATTAACAGTCTTTCAGATGAGACCTTAAACCGAAGTATTGTGTCGGTGCTGTACACCGTGCACGTAAAAGAACCAGAGAAGACTCTGGAATGGGTCTATGTCTGTATCACTACACTATCCTCCAAAATCTAAAATAACTAATCTCTTCAGGAGGCGTCGCTCATTTGGGCAACCGATAGCGACGATAAATAAACGTTAAAAAAATAAAAATAAAATTGAGGGTAATTGTTCTGAATTTATAGTTGTTAAAATGTAACGAGTGTGATAAGAGCTATTATCTTATGGGTCCGGTCGTAAATACCGGGCCTGATTGATGATATACGTGCGTGCGAGGTGACTTGCTCAAATACACTATATGTATATATGTATGTATACATGGCTTACGCATCATGGCAGAGTATCGACCCCGGACGACTCGATTCCAAATCCGACACACTGCCATTGTACCACGAACCTCAAACAAACACAGAAACGTTATAAATATGACAGTTTACACTGTTTGAATGATAGTAACATTTGACCGGGATTTCATGTACAATATATCCGTTATCAATGCTACATCAACCATAAACGACGCACTCACATAGACGAACACTATCAATGTATGTATACAAAGGGTTTAGATAACAACATTAGTGACCATACTATCAAAACCGTACATGTATCTGCCAATATACATGTACATGCATGTGTCTACACTAACCAAATAAAGTATGCATACGCAGATACATTTATATTATGTCATTAACCCATTCAACACTAAGTAACTGACATGGACTTGTACATGATAATTTTAGACCAATAAATTAATCCAAAAATTTCATATGGACCGGTTCATTTTTTCAAAATGGGTAATCTTGTCTAAATATACTAATATTACTGGCAAAAGGTGCAGCTCCTGATGAGACGGATTGTCACGAGTAGGCTCATCTGGATCTACCCTTTTTGTATGCCTATTTAGAGGTCTGCAGTGTTGAAATGGCTAGGCGTTTATTTATCGTCGCCCGGCGAACATCACCTTACGTCTAGGATTCAACTTCTGTGACGGGAAATATGGCCTATATCGCAGAACATCACCATACGTCTAGGAGTCAACCTCTGTGACGGGAAATATGGCCTATATCGCAGAACATCACCATACGTCTAGGAGTCAACCTCTGTGACGGGAAATATGGCCTATATCGCAGAACATCACCATACGTCTAGGATTCCACCTCTGTGACGGGAAATATGGCCTATAGCGCAGAACATCACCATACGTCTAGCATTCAACCTTTGTGATAGGAAATATCGCCAATATCTGATATATCCCCTCAACACCGCGATACAAACACAATATTGTACGGGGCAGCATTAAACGTTTCTCCAAGATTGTCTCGATTTTAAAATCGAGTACATGTACTCGTTTTTACAATCATAAAATCGCGCAGTATTGCGAAATCGAGCTCAACATGTGCACACTTTCTTTTGGCTAGGTAGTGTATAATGTATGGCAGATTTATTATGCACGATACAATGAGTGGATGCTTAACTATTTCTGTGTTCTTTGCATGTCTCACCGTGCACGTGATACAAGCGTATAAGCCTGTTATCTTTATGCACGGGATTTTCAGTGACGCACCGGAAGGTGATCAATTGTTTCAATGGATAAAACAGGTGGGTTCAAGTTGTGACCGGTATCACAGAGCTGTCGTAGCTAAGACATACCGATATGAGAATTTCTATAAATAGCCGTCAAATAGCACATACCGGTACTCATAGTCAAGTCAGTAGTGCAGTGGTTAACCGTGACGCTGGACTGCGAATCCAGCAATCGCAGGTTCGACCCACCGTCTGACACTAATAATATTAATAGTATTTCAGGTGGGACTTTACACCTAGGTCTCGTGTCGGTGCTTTACACCGTGCCCGTATAACAACCAAAGGAGACTCGGGAAGAAGGAGTCGTTCATATGGGAAACCGGTATCGATGATAAATAAACCAAAACACACAAACACACCATAAATTCTGATTGACGATATCTTAGATATGGCAGTCTCGTGAAAGATGTGACCGGTTTCACAAATCTATCGCAGCTAAGACGTGTCGTAAGTCAGCTGTATCGATCAATATTGTGTCGTAAATCGGTTGTATCGATCAATATGATTGGTTCTATAAATAGCCGTCCAATAGCATATGCCGTTACTTCTGACTGACAACATCATGAGCTTACATTCGCCTGTGTCTATATACAGACAATATCATTTATGTCTATACTAAACTGCTATTGAGTACAAGTTAACAATTCCTTGAATTGTTCAATTAAATCAAGGAGTATGTCCGCATGAAAGTCGGCTGTGGTTATGGATGTCTTCAGTATCTAGTTTTATATCGAGAATTGTCGAGCATAGTCACATCGGAAGGCAGTAGACATTTGTCGAGCACAGTCACATCGGAAGGCAGTAGACATTTGGGGCCATGCGATATATCAAGCATTGTCGGTTATAATTTTAGTGTGTCTGTATTCATTGCTCATTGCTGTAAGGGACGCTGCCAAACACATAGAGCTGCCGGGTATCAATTCATTGCTATGTATCACTGCGGTAAGGGACGTCGCCAAACACCGAGAGCTGCCGGGTATCAATTTAGTGTATCTATATTCATTGCTCATTGCTGTAAGGGACGCTGCCAAACACATATATATGCCGGGTATCAATTCATTGCTATGTATCACTGCGGTAAGGGACGTCGCCAAACACCGAGAGCTGCCGGGTATCAATCATTCCGAAACAGTGAAGAGAGCAAACATTGAGAGTTGCATGGCATTAGTTTATGAAGACACGTTTGTTTTTGTAGGACCATCCAGGAACTGTGACGTACACTGTAGACATGTACAACCACCTGGACAGTCTTGTAAACATGGTGAAGCAGGTCGATCAAGTTGGTAACACAATGATGGACTTCATGCGGAAACATCCGGAAGGTGTTAATCTCATCTGCTACTCACAAGGTTTGCAGGCGTCTGTCTAGTTACTTGTTCACCCACATGAGCCGGTCACAAGCTATTTGAGAGGACATAGTGCTATAGAACTATACATATACAATACTTTTTTAACACTATAGCCTCTCAAATAAATATACATATATAATACACATAGAACACTATAGTATCTCAAATAAATATACACATATAATACATATAGAACACTATAGTCTCTCATATAAATATACATATATAATACATATAGAACACTATAGCCTCTCAAATAAATATACATATATAATACATATAGAACACTATAGTCTCTCATATAAATATACACATATAATACATATAGAACACCATAGCCTCTCATATATATATATACACATATAATACATATAGAACACCATAGCCTCTCAAATAAATATACACATATAATACATATAGAACACTATAGTCTCTCAAATAAATATACACATATAATACATATAGAACACTATAGTATCTCATATAAATATACATATATAATACATATAGAACACTATAGTACCTCAAATAAATATACACATATAATACATATAGAACACTATAGTATCTCATATAAATATACATATATAATACATATAACCTATAGTTCTCAATATACATATACATTAGAATATTCATATAATAACATATATACTATAGACACTATATTCTAATTATTTTTGTTGTTTGAACACTATAGTTCTCAATAATATAACATATATACATATAGAACACTATAGTCTCTCATATAAATATATACATATAATACATATAGAACACTATAGTCTCTCATATAAATATACACATATACTACATATAGAACACTATAGTCTCTCATATAAATATACACATATACTACATATAGAACACTATAGTCTCTCATATAAATATACACATATAATACATATAGAACACTATAGTTCTCAAATAAATATACACATATAATACATATAGAACACTATAGTCTCTCATATAAATATACACATATAATACATATAGAACACTATAGTATCTCATATAAATATACATATATAATACATATAGAACACTATAGTCTCTCAAATAAATATACACATATAATACATATAGAACACTATAGTATCTCATATAAATATACATATATAATACATATAGAACACTATAGTCTCTCATATAAATATACACATATAATACATATAGAACACTATAGTCTCTCATATAAATATACATATATAATACATATAGAACACTATAGTCTCTCATATAAATATACATATATACTACATATAGAACACTATAGTCTCTCATATAAATATACACATATACTACATATAGAACACTATAGTCTCTCAAATAAATATACATATAACATATATACATATAGAACACTATAGTCTTCAATAAATATAAATATAATACATATAGAACACTATATCTCTCAAATAAATATACACATATAATACATATAGATGATACTAGTAGTCGTCTGCTGTACATACATATGAATAGTTCATGATACTAGTAGTAATCTGCTGTACATACATACGAATAGTTCATGATACTAGTAGTCGTCTGCTGTACATACATACGAATAGTTCATGATACTAGTAGTCGTCTGCTGTACATACATACGAATAGTTCATGATACTAGTAGTAGTCTGCTGTACATACATACGAATAGTTCATGATACTAGTAGTAGTCTGCTGTACATACATACGAATAGTTCATGATACTAGTAGTCGTCTGCTGTACATACATACGAATAGTTCATGATACTAGTAGTAGTCTGCTGTACATACATATGAATAGTTCATGATACTAGTAGTCGTCTGCTGTACATACATACGAATAGTTCATGATACTAGTAGTCGTCTGCTGTACATACATACGAATAGTTCATGATACTAGTAGTCGTCTGCTGTACATACATACGAATAGTTCATGATACTAGTAGTCGTCTGCTGTACATACATATGAATAGTTCATGATACTAGTAGTCGTCTGCTGTACATACATACGAATAGTTCATGATACTAGTAGTCGTCTGCTGTACATACATACGAATAGTTCATGATACTAGTAGTCGTCTGCTGTACATACATATGAATAGTTCATGATACTAGTAGTCGTCTGCTGTACATACATATGAATAGTTCATGATACTAATAGTCGTGACTCTGGGAATAGTTCATAATAGTCGTGACTCTGGGATAGTTCATAATAGTCGTGATTCTGGGAATAGTTCATAATAGTCGTGACTCTGGGAATAGTTCATAATAGTCGTGATTCTGGGAATAGTTCATAATAGTCGTGATTCTGGGAATAGTTCATAATAGTCGTGATTCTGGGAATAGTTCATAATAGTCGTGACTCTGGGAATAGTTCATAATCGTCGTGACTCTGGGAATAGTTCATAATCGTCGTGATTCTGGGAATAGTTCATAATAGTCGTGACTCTGAGAATAGTTCATAATAGTCGTGACTCTGGGAATAGTTCATAATAGTCGTGATTCTGGGAATAGTTCATAATAGTCGTGACTCTGGGAATAGTTCATAATAGTCGTGACTCTGGGAATAGTTCATAATAGTCGTGATTATGGGAATAGTTCATAATAGTCGTGACTCTGGGAATAGTTCATACTAGTCGTGATTCTGGGAATAGTTCATAATAGTCGTGACTCTGGGAATAGTTCATAATCGTCGTGATTCTGGGAATAGTTCATAATAGTCGTGACTCTGGGAATAGTTCATAATAGTCGTGACTCTGGGAATAGTTCATAATAGTCGTGATTCTGGGAATAGTTTTTAACAGTCGTGACTCTGGGAATAGTTCATAATAGTCGTGACTCTGGGAATAGTTCATAATAGTCGTGATTCTGGGAATAGTTCATAATAGTCGTGACTCTGGGAATAGTTCATACTAGTCGTGATTCTGGGAATAGTTCATAATAGTCGTGACTCTGGGAAATCGTAGGTGAACCAAACAGGGACCACGTCGACATTCTATGTCTGACATAATTGGTGAGATGAGCTACTAGGTCGACCTCCACAACGTGCACGTCATGACCTAGGCACAGTACGCTGTAGCAGCATATCCAAGACTTCGTCTCATCGACACAGACTCGTTATCTCGTGCGTTGTGCTTGAGCCCGGCATGAGGGGAACAGCTCGGGGATGCCTTGGCGTTACGAAGACCCTTGAAGAGGATATCAGAGCCGGTTTCTGCTACTACGGGATGACACATGTGGAGGATGTGACCCTAACAAGGACCCGCTGTTCAAAGGAAACCATCACCACCCAGGACTTGTCACCCTGGACCAGAGAAAGAAGAAGCCTCGTCGGGATGTCTGCATATGCAACGTGGCAACATAAACTTCTTAGACAAACGAGTCGCCCACCTGCATTGGTGCAGACGACTAGACTCAAAGCTGTAATACCAGTTGAGCGGAGTACACATGCAGTATAGAGGATGTCGAATATGAAGATTTATTCTGGACTAGCAATATAATGTGTAGGGCCTATGTCGAATATTCAAACAGCAAACTGTGAATGCAAAATGTTAAAATTAATATCCCGGATGATCAGGATAAGGACCATCAATGTGGATCCGTATTTTGATAAATGATTCCCTGTGAATGAAAATCACATGTATTCAAATATAACATTCTCATATATAGAGCCGCGTTTGTTCATAGGTTAAGCTGCATAGTGAATACTCATTTTGCAGGAGGATTGGTGTGCCGAGGAGTATTGGAAAAGTTTGCGCATAATGTTGACACATTTATCTCCCTTAGTTCTCCGCAGTCTGGACAATTTGGCGGTATGTATAACATTTGTATCTGATTCTCCGTTAGTTCTCCGCGTTCTGTGCCTATGAGAAGGTGTTAGACCAATACGAATTAAGCATTAGCGTGTGTGTGTTTCACGTTTATTTATCGTCGCTACCGGTTGCCCATATGAGCGACGCCTCCTGAAGATATTAGTCATTTTAGATTTTGGAGGATAGTGCAGTGATACAGACAGAGACCCATTCCAGAGTCTCCTCTGGTTCTTTTACGTGTACGGTGTAAAACATCGACACGAGACCTCGGTTTAACTTCCCATCTGAACGACTGTTAATTTTATTAGGGTCTTATTAGGGTCAGACGGGGGATCGAACCTGCGTGTTACCATTGGACTAAACATTAGCTTTATTAATAGCTTTATTTATAGTTATGTTATTACAATTATACTGTGATTAACACGTCATTTAAATTGTAGTAACCATTGATTTAACATTAACCCATTTAATGAGTAGAATAAATGTGTATAGTTTAATCATATTGTATTGCAAATCAATTAAAGCAGCATTACATCGTAATAAAGGATGTTTTGGGTAAAATATAAATGTGTGTGTGTTTACAAAAAGCGAATTTGTCGCTCAGAAACGATAAAATTCCATATTTAAACCGTTGTATACGCGAATTTGTTTATCAACACACGAACTGTCAACACTCACAGCGCGCATGCATGAAACAACAGAGGATGTAGAAAACAACGTATATATTTTGAACATGAAAGACTATCTATCTATCTTGGGGATGTAACAGATGTATGAATCAACATATGAAGTAATTTAATTAAAAATGACAACGTGGGACAAATGGGGACGATGCATTCCGAATGTAAACAAGTGCGGACAATCCGTTCCGGTTGTAAACAAGTGCGTGACCGATCGACTCGGAAAGTCCTACTTTCGATTTCGAGTTTGTTTTATCGCAAAAAAACACTGTTTACTAAATGAACATAAGCATACAAAGTATAATGTTAGAATGTGTAGCAGCATTGCTTTACATTACGTAAAATTTGAATTTTTCAAATATCTTTTATTTCATACGATGTAATGCTGCTTTAAACATTTTTTGAACTACATTGGGCGTAATTAAAGTGTGTGGACTCCGACGGAATCGTTGGTTAATAGTTTCATCGGGGTATGAACTACATTGGGCGTAGTTAAAGTGTGTGGAGGCCGAAGGAATCCACGCTAACTTTAAGCACGCCCAATGTAGTTCATTCTTTGCATTTTAAATGTTTTAGTCCAAATTTGCAAGTTACCGTCTGCCGGAACAGGTAAATATAGCATCCGTGTGTAAAACACACCTTTTCTCGCGACAAACGCTGCCTAGCACTGCGCATGCGCATGCCCTAAACTTCGAGTGGGCATGTCAGTTGCATATTATTAGTTGGGAACGCTCATGCGAAAATGTATACAATCAGGGTTCAAGTCTGTCGATTTTTCACACTTCTGCATGGTTGATATTATAATCAACTCAATACAGCACCATTAATGGTATACTTATATGACTGACCAGACAAAATATACCAGCGCCTGTTCCCAGGCTACATGTATGTAGAGGATTTAATCTTTATTTCAGTCTCATCGTTGTACATAAAATATACGCACCAAATTATCGTTGCCAAGTACAACACCATTCATTATAAAATAATTATAACAGATTAATCTAATCACAGATAATCAAACATACATGTATTTACATATTATAACCGAGGAACAGTTTGAATACTTCTTAAAACCAAACATTTTGAAATACTTAAAGCGACATTACATCGCAAAAAGCAAATACAATACTTTTTTTTCACGTATACATTCATTGCTACTACACATTCTTCTGAATACATTCGTTCGAACACTAACTTTGAATACATAAACAGTGTGTTTGTGGTACACACACTTTCACAAGTGAAAGTAGGATTTCATATAACGGTCATCCAGGCTCCTGAATTGACGTTTGTTATAGAAGTCAATATTGAACACGCGATACGTTCGCTTAGAGATAATTTAATTAAGATTAGTCTACAAATAAATATGCATAGGCACACATGTGAGATATCACGGTAAATATGTACCATACCGCGTGTTATTCAGGTTAAAGTGTTGTATTACGCATGCATGTCGACCTATTTACATTTTTTGTTATGTCAACAAACCGCGTATACGACGTTTGTTTATATGTTGAAATACTCCGATTTTGAGAAAAATATCTGGAAACAAATTATACCATATAATATCAAATTACATTCTGCAGACATTTGCGTTTTCACCGATGTAGTGTCGCTTTAAATGGAAATAAAGCACTAATGCGCAATTAAGAAATGTATCAGATCACAGTTGAACTAATTAGCAGCTGTTTCTCGGAATGGACAAGAGACACACAATTAATAAAACAAATAGATACATTATTTACATAAATAAAAAGAGCGTATTTGAAGAATATAAAAACAGGTTTGTATGGATGTAATGAAAATGTGAAATAGCAAATAAAATGTGATTCAACTAAACGAATATATCAACTACAGTCTACATCCGTTATGTCAAAGTCGGTTATGTCGAATTCTCCGGTTATCTCGAAGTCGGATCAAAGCCCCGTTTCAGACACTATCATTTTACATATAACTGGCTAATTTTATATAGAATTTCGTTAAGTCAAACTTCGGTTATGTCAAAGTATTTTATTCGGTCCGACGGAATTCGACATAACGGATGTAGACTGTATTTAAATATTTTCAGACACCGATTTTGTTAAATACGTGTTCCCTACACTTCTTCGAGACAACATTTACAGGTGAGTACATGCATGGTTATAACGATGCATGTATCTTGTTGGATCAAATAAACACGTATGCAGTTAATTACAGTCCATTTGTGTTATGTTTTAATTTTGGAAACTGTCTACTAGACATGCGTTTGTATAACGTGCATAGTAAGGTTAGCGTGCATAGTAAGGGTAGCGTGCATAGTAAGGGTAGCGTGCATAGTAAGGGTAGCATGCATAGTAAGGGTAGCGTGCATAGTAAGTGTAGCATGCATAGTAAGGGTAGCGTGCATAGTAAGGGTAGCGTGTATAGCAAGGGTAGCGTGCATAGTAAGGGTAGCGTGCATAGTAAGGGTAGCGTGCATAGTAAGGGTAGCGTGCATAGTAAGGGTAGCATGCATAGTAAGGGTAGCGTGCATAGTAAGGGTAGCGTGCATAGTAAGGGTAGCGTGTATAGTAAGGGTAGCATGCATAGTAAGGGTAGCGTGCATAGTAAGTGTAGCATGCATAGTAAGGGTAGCGTGCATAGTAAGGGTAGCGTGCATAGTAAGGGTAGCGTGCATAGTAAGGGTAGCGTGCATAATGAAGATAGCGTGCATAGTAAGGGTAGCGTGCATAGTAAGGGTAGCGTGCATAGTAAGGATAGCGTGCATAGTAAGGGTAGCGTGCATAATGAGGATAGCGTGCATAGTAAGGGTAGCGTGCATAGTAAGGGTAGCCTGGGTTCCAGTCTGACGATTTTCCACTAATTTACTTCTGGAAAAATGACATATTTTCAGAAACTCAATACGGCTCAATTAAAGCAGCATTACATCGTATGAAATAAAAGATATTTGAAAAATTCAAATTTTACATATGGGTAGCAATGCTGCTACACATTATAACATTATACTTTGTATGCTTATGTTCATTTGGTAAACAGTGTTTTTTTGCGATAAAACAAACTCGAAACCGAAAGTAGGACTTTCCGAGTCGATCGGTCACGCACTTGTTTACAACCGGAACGCATCGTCCGCACTTGTTTACATTCGGAATGCATCGTTCCCATTTGTCCCACGTTGTCTTTATTAATTAAATTACTTGATATCTTGATTCATACCTCTGTTAGCTAAGTCTTTTAGTGACATTTCTACATCCCCGCGAGGGGTTCGACATTAGAGGAAGATAGATAGATAGTCTTTCATGTTCAAAATATATACGTTGTTTTCTACATCCTCTGTTGTTTCACGCATGCGCGCTGTTCTTGTTTACATGTCGTGTGTTGATAAACAAATTCGCGTATACGACGGTTTAAAGTTATTGGAATTTTATCGTTTCTGAGCGACTATTTCGATTTTTTTAAACACACACACATTAGTATTTATATTTTACCCAAATCATCCTTTATTACGATGTAATGCTGCTTTAATGGTCTCGGTGTTAAAGTGTGTGTATATGACTGACCAGGCTACATATACAAACGCCTGTTCACGGGCTAGCTTAAGGGTATATATTTATTAGAATATGTTCGTACTAATTTAACGTTGACGGGTGAATCAGCAGGATACAGGCTGTATTATTTACTGATTGGTTCACTTGTCAACTGTTAATATATATTAATATATTAATTTAGCGTTGACGGCTGAGTGTGTTGTGTGTTTAACGTAAAATTATTATTTATCGTCGTTACGGCTGCCCTTATGAGCGACACCTCCCGAAGAAATTAGTCGTGACATGGAAGTCGTGGTAGGGCACTGGTAGCGCGTCCGCTTCAGATGCGAAAGGTCCGGAGTTCGCGCCCAACTGTAGCCGTTACGATTGTGCCCTTAGGCAATACATTTAAATTTCACACCCCCTTCTCCCTCCCTCGTTTCGATGGATTCCATTAAGAATGAGGTATGGAGAGTGATTGTTTCGCATTCGAGTTATAATTAATTTGCTTAACTAACAGTGACGCCTCCTGAAGAGATTAGTCATTTTAGATAGTTGGATGATAGTGTACTGATACAGACAGAGACCCATTCCAGAGTCTCCTCTATTTCTTTAACGTGCACGGTGTAAAACACCGACTTGATAAACATGTATCATGCTTAAAGTTTCACCCGAAAGACGTGGTATAGCGGGGGATCGAACATGCCACCCTTGGATTACCAGTCCAGCGTGTTAACCACTGATTCGCTATCTACCTAGGATTTAACGTTGACGGGTATGACGGGTGAATCATGACAATATAGGTAGTATACTTAGTCGGATTGGTTAGTTCACTTATCAACGGTATTCATTTAGAGGGTTCTAGTATGGATATAACGTTGACGGGTTTGACGGGTAAATCATGACAATACAGGTTGTATACTCAACCCGGGTGGTTGGTTCACTTGTAAACAGTGTCGATTTAACCATGGTTCGTGTATCTTGGTTGCTATGTATATTTGAACTACATTTATAAGTTAATGTGATAGAGCAATATTAATGGACCTTTGTTTATTGTAATGCGTTTTATATATCATACGTTTTGGGTCGGGTTGTGTATCGATGGGTGGATGCCTCTGGTATTTTGGTCAGGCCTCTGTCCACATCTTTGGCCACTCTTCCAGCGAGCTATCCAATTACACACAATCATTGTGTATTGCATTGCAATAATGGAAAACAATTATGTTTACATACAATTATGAGGAAATAAAACGTTTAATCCATTCTAAGTAAACCCTAAGTAATCCGTTCTAAGTAAACCCTAAGTAATCCGTTCTAAGTAAACCCTAAGTAATCCGTTCTAAGTAAACCATATATCAAATTCTGTATTTTAGAGTTGCATATTCAGAGTTTGGTCAGAACATATCTGTTGGCAATTATTGGAATGGTATGTCATAAATGTATATTATTTGAATTTATTTCTTTAATTTTTTAATTGAATCTCACACCATACGTGATAACAGTAAGAAGTGAACAATATCATATCCATGAGTCGTGCGGATAGCCGGTGTTTCTATCCATACACACAGCGTGAGTCGTGCGGATAGCCGGTGTTTCAATCCATACACACAGCGTGAGTCGTGCTGATAGTCGGTGTTTCTATCCATACACACAGCGTGAGTCGTGCGGATAGCCGGTGTTTCTATCCATACACACAGCGTGAGTCGTGCTGATAGCCGGTGTTTCTATCCATATACACAACGTGAGTTGTGCGGATAGCCGGTGTTTCTATCCATACACACAGCGTGAGTCGTGCTGATAGCCGGTGTTTCTATCCATATACACAGCGTGAGTCGTGCTGATAGCCGGTGTTTCTATCCATACACACAGCGTGAGTCGTGCTTGGATAGTCGGTGTTTCTATCCATATACACAGCGTGAGTCGTGCGGATAGCCGGTGTTTCAATCCATACACACAGATCCATAACACAGCGTGAGTCGTGCTGATAGCCGGTGTTTCTATCCATATACACAACGTGAGTCGTGCTGATAGCCGGTGTTTCTATCCATACACACAGCGTGAGTCGTGCTGATAGTCGGTGTTTCTATCCATATACACAGCCTGAGTCGTGCGGATAGCCGGTGTTTCTATCCATATACACACCGTGAGTCGTGCGGATAGCCGGTGTTTTTTGTGGTGGTGTGGTGTTTTTTGGTGGTGTGGTGGGTGTTTCTATCCATATACACAGCGTGAGTCGTGCTGATAGTCGGTGTTTCTATCCATATACACAGCGTGAGTCGTGCGGATAGCCGGTGTTTCTATCCATACACACAGCGTGAGTCGTGCTGATAGTCGGTGTTTCTATCCATATACACAGCCTGAGTCGTGCGGATAGCCGGTGTTTCTATCCATATACACACCGTGAGTCGTGCGGATAGCCGGTGTTTCTATCCATATACACAGCGTGAGTCGCGCGGATAGTTGGTGTTTCTATCCATATACACAGCGTGAGTCGTGCGGATAGTCGGTGTTTCTATCCATATACACAACGTGAGTCGTGCGGATAGCCGGTGTTTCTATCCATATACACACCGTGAGTCGTGCGGATAGTCGGTGTTTCTATCCATACACACTCGAGTCTTGTACAATGTTCCAACCAAACCGTTTAGTCATGCGGATAGCCGGTGTTTCTATCCATATATATGCCGTGAGTCGTGCGGATAGCCGGTGTTTCTATCCATATACACAGCATGAGTCGTGCGGATAGCCGGTGTTTCTATCCATATACACAACGTGAGTCGTGCGGATAGTCGGTGTTTCTATCTATATACACAGCGTGAGTCGTGCGGCTAGCCGGTGTTTCTATCCATATATACACAGCGTGAGTCGTGCGGCTAGCCGGTGTTTCTATCCATATACACAGCGTGAGTCGTGCGGCTAGCCGGTGTTTCTATCCATATACACAGCGTGAGTCGTGCGGATAGCCGGTGTTTCTATCCATACACACACCGTGAGTCGTGCGGCTAGCCGGTGTTTCTATCCATATACACAACGTGAGTCGTGCGGCTAGCCGGTGTTTCTATCCATATACACAGCCTGAGTCGTGCGGATAGCCGGTGTTTCTATCCATATACACAGCCTGAGTCGTGCGGATAGCCGGTGTTTCTATCCATATACACACTAGAATCTTGTACAATGTTCCAATCAAACCGTGAGTCGTGCGGATAGCCGGTGTTTCTATCCATATACACAGCGTGAGTCATGCGGATAGTCGGTGTTTCTATCCATATACACAGCGTGAGTCGTGCGGCTAGCCGGTGTTTCTATCCATATATACACAGCGTGAGTCGTGCGGCTAGCCGGTGTTTCTATCCATATACACAGCGTGAGTCGTGCGGCTAGCCGGTGTTTCTATCCATATACACAGCGTGAGTCGTGCGGATAGCCGGTGTTTCTATCCATACACACACCGTGAGTCGTGCGGCTAGCCGGTGTTTCTATCCATATACACAACGTGAGTCGTGCGGCTAGCCGGTGTTTCTATCCATATACACAGCCTGAGTCGTGCGGATAGCCAGTGTTTCTATCCATATACACAGCCTGAGTCGTGCGGATAGCCGGTGTTTCTATCCATATACACACTAGAATCTTGTACAATGTTCCAATCAAACCATGAGTCGTGCGGATAGCCGGTGTTTCTATCCATATACACAGCGTGAGTCGTGCGGATAGCCGGTGTTTCTATCCATATACACAACGTGAGTCGTGCGGATAGTCGGTGTTTCTATCCATATACACAGCGTGAGTCGTGCGGCTAGCCGGTGTTTCTATCCATATATACACAGCGTGAGTCGTGCGGCTAGCCGGTGTTTCTATCCATATACACAGCGTGAGTCGTGCGGCTAGCCGGTGTTTTCTATCCATATACACAGCGTGAGTCGTGCGGATAGCCGGTGTTTCTATCCATACACACACCGTGAGTCGTGCGGCTAGCCGGTGTTTCTATCCATATACACAACGTGAGTCGTGCGGCTAGCCGGTGTTTCTATCCATATACACAGCCTGAGTCGTGCGGATAGCCGGTGTTTCTATCCATATACACAGCGTGAGTCGTGCGGATAGCCGGTGTTTCTGTCCATATTAACAAATTGAGTCTTGCACAATGTTCCAATCAAACCGTGAGTCGTGCGGCTAGCCGGTGTTTCTATCCATATACACAGCGTGAGTCGTGCAGCTAGCCGGTGTTCTATCCATATATACACAGCGTGAGTCATGCGGCAAGCCGGTGTTTCTATCCATATACACAGCGTGAGTCGTGCGGCTAGCCGGTGTTTCTATCCATATACACAGCATGAGTCGTGCGGATAGCCGGTGTTTCTATCCATATACACACCGTGAGTCGTGCGGATAGCCGGTGTTTCTATCCATATACACAACATGAGTCATGCGGCTAGCCGGTGTTTCTATCCATATACACAGCCTGAGTCGTGCGGATAGCCGGTGTTTCTATCCATATACACAGCCTGAGTCGTGCGGATAGCCGGTGTTTCTATCCATATACACACTAGAATCTTGTACAATGTTCCAATCAAACCGTGAGTCGTGCGGATAGCCGGTGTTTCTATCCATATACACAGCGTGAGTCGTGCGGATAGCCGGTGTTTCTGTCCATATTAACAAATTGAGTCTTGCACAATGTTCGGATCAACAGTTGTGGGAATAGCCAGTGTTTCTATCCATATAACAACTATGGTACAATGTTCGGAGGTGCCTTGACAGACCACATACCTATTGGTGCAACATAATATCGCACCAATCACCTAGTAATGGCATGATATATAGCATTGCTTAGGTATATACAAGCCAGTCATCAAACCCGCATCGTCACGGCGATCTCACCAGCCAATAACATCGTACAACTCTTCCGAGTCACAACAAAACACGTGACTTTGACAAAGCGACCACCATTGTTAGGAATGTGTGTACACGTGCTCCCGTTAGGGATATATTGTACAGGGGCCACTCTGAATCAATATCGAACACAGTCAGTCTGCTGTGGTGGAGATGACCACAGGCAGTTCCTGTGTAGTAACAATGCAGTATTCAACTGTCTTACATATCATCATTTATCATGTGTCCATTGATAACCAGCGAACCAGCTGTAGCCAATGCGATACGTTGTACACATTTCGTTCACAATCGAGCTAAACTAATACAGCGCTGTGGCTGTTTGAGTGTTGTGGATGTTTGAGCATTGTGGATGTTGTGGATGTTTGAGCATTGTGGATGTAGTGGATGTTTGAGCATTGTGGATG
>CM026400.1:686322-751870 GCA_014843695.1 Archivesica marissinica
AGCGTTGTGGATGTTTGAGCGTTGTGGATGTTTGAGCGTTGTGGATGTTTGAGCGTTGTGGATGTTTGAGCGTTGTGGATGTTTGAACGTTGTGGATGTTTGAATGTTGTTGATGTTTGAGCGTTGTGGATGTTTGAGCATTGTGGATGTTTGAGCGTTGTGGATGTTTGAGCGTTGTGGATGTTTGAATGTTGTGGATGTTTGAGCGTTGTGGATGTTTGAGCATTGTGGATGTTTGAGCGTTGTGGATGTTTGAGAGGAGCGTTGTGGATGTTTGAGCGTTGTGGATGTTTGAGCGTTGTGGATGTTTGAGCGTTGTGGATGTTTGAGCGTTGTGGATGTTTGAGCGTTGTGGATGTTTGAGAGGAGCGTTGTTGATGTTTGAGCGTTGTGGATGTTTGAGCGTTGTGGATGTTTGAGCGTTGTGGATGTTTGAGCGTTGTGGATGTTTGAATGTTGTGGATGTTTGAATGTTGTGGATGTTTGAGCGTTGTGGATGTTTGAGCGTTGTGGATGTTTGAGCGTTGTGGATGTTTGAGCGTTGTGGATGTTTGAGCGTTGTGGATGTTTGAGATGTTGTGGATGTTTGAGCATTGTGGATGTTTGAGCATTGTGGATGTTTGAGCGTTGTGGATGTTTGAGCTTGTGGATGTTTGAGCGTTGTGGATGTTTGAGAGAGCGTTGTTGATGTTTGAGCGTTGTGGATGTTTGAGCGTTGTTGATGTTTGAGCGTTGTGGATGTTTGGCGTTGTGGATGTTTGAGCGTTGTGGATGTTTGAGCGTTGTGGATGTTTGAATGTTGTGGATGTTTGAGCGTTGTGGATGTTTGAGCATTGTGGATGTTTGAGCGTTGTGGATGTTTGAGCGTTGTGGATGTTTGAGCGTTGTGGATGTTTGAGCGTTGTGGATGTTTGAATGTTGTGGATGTTTGAGCTTGTGGATGTTTGAGCATTGTGGATGTTGTGGATGTTTGAGCGTTGTGGATGTTTGAGCATTGTGGATGTTTGAGCGTTGTGGATGTTTGAGAGGAGCGTTGTTGATGTTTGAGCGTTGTGGATGTTTGACTGTTGTGGATGTTTGAGTATTGTTGATGTTTGAGCGTTGTGGATGTTTGACTGTTGTGGATGTTTGAGTATTGTGGATGCTTGAGCGGAGCGTTGTGGATGTTTGAGCGTTGTTGATGTTTGAGCGGAGTGTTGTGGATGTTTGAGCATTGTGGATGTTTGTGCATTGTGGATGTTTGAGCGTTGTGGATGTTTGAGCATTGTGGATGTTGTGGATGTTTGAATGTTGTGGATGTTTGAGCGGTGTGGATGTTTGAGCGGTGTGGATGTTTGAGCGGTGTGAATGTTGTGGATGTTTGAATGTTGTGGATGTTTGAGCATTGTGGTTGTTTGAGCGTTGTGGATGTCTCTCGGATTGCACTTGTTTAATACGATACATCTCTGCTTCAGATCCCCATCACCAGGACTTGTATAAACAATCCTCCAAATTCCTGGCTGTTTTCAACAATGACACACTTAACCCTAGCAGCAAAGGTACGTTTGTTTGTCTGTCTGTCATTGCATATGTGAACTGTGTTATTTAGACGCGCACAGCAAGGTATACGAGGAACCATGGACATTCACCACGGTACTCAACAATATTATTTAAAGTATTTAAAGTTAACTGTGAATTATTAACTTCATTCAATTATGTTAAAATGTCAACAGTTAAGATTATGCATATGTTATGTATATATATACGGAGTCAAAAAAGGATAAAACCATAGAAAGGTTTAATATATTATTACGTATTAGTACCGGGTATCTTATTGCAACGTCAGCCAACCATAAACCGGTAGCGACGATAAATAAACGTAAAAACACACACAGAGAAATTAGAGCACAATAGGCTGTCCTTATGCAAGGATTGATTGTGTATCTCAAATAGAAAACAATTACTGTTTCTATGACACTAGAGACGAGATGTCTTCTGTATATTAATTTAATATACTTATAAAACGAACTATAAACTGAACTTAAGTGTTACACATTGAATAGCGATGGATTAAGTAGCACCGTATGTCTTGAATAGAATACGTGATAGCTAAGACTAAAGGCGAGATGTCATCTGTATATTAATTTAATATACTTATATAACGAACTATAAATTGAACTTAAGTGTTACGGACACATTGAATAGCGATGGATTAAATAGCACTTATGTCTTGAATAGAATACGTGATAAATAATATGATATAGATAAGAGATACAAATTATCTCTAAAATATAGCGGTAATAAATTGATACCAGAACAGTTCGGTGAGATATTGAATTTATCAAGAGACGCGAGCGGCTGATCTAATTAGACAGTCTAATTGAGATATCCTTGATTGTATATTGAAGATTAAAAATGTAATCCAATTATCGACAGGGCGGTGATCTAATAAAGACACTAGATATTAATGAGGCTTGGAGTGATTATGATATAGATAATAGATCAGAGATTCACGAGATGTGAATATACGAAATAGGAGAATATACCAGACGACCAGTAAAATAGATAGAAAAGAACATTGTGTTACGTTGTTATTGTATTGATAGAGAAATGAAATATACCCCTAGACAACCGACCAGAGAGTTTATATAGCTTAAACCTTGGAAAGAGCCGTAAATAGACCAGACGTAGATACAAGCCGACGAGGGGGGACGCCACACTGTATGCAATACAGAGGTATATTGATATGCACTTGTCTTTGGAAATGACTGTATGCAATACAGCGGTATATTGATATGCACTTATCTTTGGAAATGGCTGTATGCAATACAGCGGTATATTTATATGCACTTGTCTTTGGAAATGACTGTGTGCAATACAGCGGTATATTGCTATCTAGTGTGTGTTGTCCACTACTCTAGCACGTGCAGTCAGTATACTGTCTCATATATCAATGTTGTAGAATACAAGATCAATTTTCTACGATTGAAGAAACTGGTGATGATTGGTGGCAAAGATGATGGTGTAATAACACCTTGGCAGTCTAGGTGGGTATTAATGGTGTAATAACACGTTGACAGTCTAGGTGGGTATTAATGGTGTAATAACACCTTGGCAGTCTAGGTGGGTATTAATGGTGTAATAACACGTTGACAGTCTAGGTGGGTATTAATGGTGTAATAACACGTTGACAGTCTAGGTGGGTATTAATGGTGTAATAACACCTTGGCAGTCTATGTGGTATTAATGGTGTAATAACACCTTGGCAGTCTAGGTGGGTATTAATGGTGTAATAACACGTTGACAGTCTAGGTGGGTATTAATGGTGTAATAACACATTGGCAGTCTAGGTGGGTATTAATGGTGTAATAACACGTTGACAGTCTAGGTGGGTATTAATGGTGTAATAACACGTTGACAGTCTAGGTGGGTATTAATGGTGTAATAACACCTTGGCAGTCTAGGTGGTATTAATGGTGTAATAACACCTTGGCAGTCTAGGTGGGTATTAATGGTGTAATAACACATTGAGAGTCTAGGTGGGTATTAATGGTGTAATAACACCTTGGCAGTCTAGGTGGGTATTAATGGTGTAATAACACATTGAGAGTCTAGGTGGGTATTAATGGTGTAATAACACCTTGGCAGTCTAGGTGGGTATTAATGGTGTAATAACACATTGAGAGTCTAGGTGGGTATTAATGGTGTAATAACACATTGGCAGTCTAGGTGGGTATTAATGGTGTAATAACACATTGGCAGTCTAGGTGGGTATTAATGGTGTAATAACACATTGGCAGTCTAGGTGGGTATTAATGGTGTAATAACACATTGACAGTCTAGGTGGGTATTAATGGTGTAATAACACCTTGGCAGTCTAGGTGGGTATTAATGGTGTAATAACACATTGGCAGTCTAGGTGGGTATTAATGGTGTAATAACACATTGGCAGTCTAGGTGGGTATTAATGGTGTAATAACACATTGACAGTCTAGGTGGGTATTAATGGTGTAATAACACATTGACAGTCTAGGTGGGTATTAATGGTGTAATAACACATTGACAGTCTAGGTGGGTATTAATGGTGTAATAACACATTGACAGTCTAGGTGGGTATTAATGGTGTAATAACACATTGGCAGTCTAGGTGGGTATTAATGGTGTAATAACACATTGAGAGTCTAGGTGGGTATTAATGGTGTAATAACACTTTGGCAGTCTAGGTGGGTATTAATGGTGTAATAACACATTGGTAGTCTAGGTGGGTATTAATGGTGTAATAACACATTGGCAGTCTAGGTGGGTATTAATGGTGTAATAACACATTGGCAGTCTAGGTGTGTATTAATGGTGTAATAACACCTTGGCAGTCTAGGTGGGTATTAATGGTGTAATAACACATTGACAGTCTAGGTGGGTATTAATGATGTAATAACACATTGGCAGTCTAGGTGGGTATTAATGGTGTAATAACACATTGGCAGTCTAGGTGGGTATTAATGTTGTAATAACACCTTGGCAGTCTAGGTGGGTATTAATGGTGTAATAACACCTTGACAGTCTAGGTGGGTATTAATGGTGTAATAACACATTGACAGTCTAGTTGGGTATTAATGGTGTAATAACACATTGGCAATCTAGGTGGGTATTAATGGTGTAATAACACATTGGCAATCTAGGTGGGTATTAATGGTGTAATAACACATTGGTAGTCTAGGTGGGTATTAATAGTGTAATAACACATTGGTAGTCTAGGTGGGTATTAATGGTGTAATAACACATTGAGAGTCTAGGTGGGTATTAATGGTGTAATAACACATTGGCAGTCTAGGTGGGTATTAATGGTGTAATAACACATTGGTAGTCTAGGTGGGTATTAATAGTGTAATAACACATTGGTAGTCTAGGTGGGTATTAATGGTGTAATAACACATTGAGAGTCTAGGTGGGTATTAATGGTGTAATAACACATTGAGAGTCTAGGTGGGTATTAATGGTGTAATAACACCTTGACAGTCTATGTGGGTATTAATGATGTAATAACACCTTGGCAGTCTAGGTGGGTATTAATGATGTAATAACACCTTGGCAGTCTAGGTGGGTATTAATGGTGTAATAACACCTTGGCAGTCTAGGTGGGTATTAATGATGTAATAACACCTTGGCAGTCTAGGTGGGTATTAATGGTGTAATAACACATTGGCAGTCTAGGTGGGTATTAATGGTGTAATAACACATTGACAGTCTAGGTGGGTATTAATGGTGTAATAACACCTTGGCAGTCTAGGTGGGTATTAATGGTGTAATAACACATTGGCAGTCTAGGTGGGTATTAATGGTGTAATAACACCTTGGCAGTCTAGGTGGGTATTAATGGTGTAATAACACATTGGCAGTCTAGGTGGGTATTAATGGTGTAATAACACATTGGCAGTCTAGGTGGGTATTAATGGTGTAATAACACATTGGCAGTCTAGGTGGGTATTAATGGTGTAATAACACATTGACAGTCTAGGTGGGTATTAATGGTGTAATAACACCTTGGCAGTCTAGGTGGGTATTAATGGTGTAATAACACATTGGCAGTCTAGGTGGGTATTAATGGTGTAATAACACCTTGGCAGTCTAGGTGGGTATTAATGGTGTAATAACACATTGGCAGTCTAGGTGGGTATTAATGGTGTAATAACACATTGGCAGTCTAGGTGGGTATTAATGATGTAATAACACATTGGCAGTCTAGGTGGGTATTAATGGTGTAATAACACCTTGGCAGTCTAGGTGGGTATTACTGATGTAATAACACCTTGGCAGTCTAGGTGGGTATTAATGATGTAATAACACATTGACAGTCTATGTGGGTATTAATGGTGTAATAACATCTTGGCAGTCTAGGTGGGTATTAATGGTGTAATAACACATTGGCAGTCTAGGTGGGTATTAATAGTGTAATAACACATTGGCAGTCTAGGTGGGTATTAATGGTGTAATAACACATTGGTAGTCTAGGTGGGTATTAATGGTGTAATAACACATTGGCAGTATAGGTGGGTATTAATGGTGTAATAACACATTGGCAGTCTAGGTGGGTATTAATGGTGTAATAACACCTTGGCAGTCTAGGTGGGTATTAATGGTGTAATAACACATTGAGAGTCTAGGTGGGTATTAATGGTGTAATAACACATTGAGAGTCTAGGTGGGTATTAATGGTGTAATAACACCTTGACAGTCTAGGTGGGTATTAATGGTGTAATAACACATTGGTAGTCTAGGTGGGTATTAATGGTGTAATAACACATTGACAGTCTAGGTGGGTATTAATGGTGTAATAACACATTGGTAGTCTAGGTGGGTATCAATGGTGTAATAACACATTGGCAGTATAGGTGGGTATTAATGGTGTAATAACACATTGGTAGTCTAGGTGGGTATTAATGGTGTAATAACACCTTGGCAGTCTAGGTGGGTATTAATGGTGTAATAACACATTGGTAGTCTAGGTGGGTATCAATGGTGTAATAACACATTGGCAGTATAGGTGGGTATTAATGGTGTAATAACACATTGAGAGTCTAGGTGGGTATTAATGGTGTAATAACACCTTGGCAGTCTAGGTGGGTATTAATAGTGTAATAACACATTGAGAGTCTAGGTGGTTATTAATGGTGTAATAACACCTTGGCAGTCTAGGTGGGTATTAATAGTGTAATAACACATTGACAGTCTAGGTGGGTATTAATGGTGTAATAACACCTTGGCAGTCTAGGTGGGTATTAATGGTGTACTAACACATTGGCAGTCTAGGTGGTTATTAATGGTGTAATAACACCTTGGCAGTCTAGGTGGGTATTAATGGTGTAATAACATCTTGGCAGTCTAGGTGGGTATTAATAGTGTAATAACACCATGGCAGTCTAGGTGGGTATTACTGATGTAATAACACATTGGCAGTCTAGGTGGGTATTAATGGTGTAATAACATATTGGCAGTCTAGGTGGGTATTAATGATGTAATAACACATTGGCAGTCTAGGTGGGTATTAATGGTGTAATAACACCTTGGCAGTCTAGGTGGGTATTACTGATGTAATAACACCTTGGCAGTCTAGGTGGGTATTAATGATGTAATAACACATTGACAGTCTATGTGGGTATTAATGGTGTAATAACATCTTGGCAGTCTAGGTGGGTATTAATGGTGTAATAACACATTGGCAGTCTAGGTGGGTATTAATGGTGTAATAACACATTGGCAGTCTAGGTGGGTATTAATAGTGTAATAACACATTGGCAGTCTAGGTGGGTATTAATGGTGTAATAACACATTGGTAGTCTAGGTGGGTATTAATGGTGTAATAACACATTGGCAGTATAGGTGGGTATTAATGGTGTAATAACACCTTGACAGTCTAGGTGGGTATTAATGGTTTAATAACACATTGAGAGTCTAGGTGGGTATTAATGATGTAATAACACATTGGCAGTCTAGGTGGGTATTAATGGTGTAATAACACCTTGGCAGTCTAGGTGGGTATTACTGATGTAATAACACCTTGGCAGTCTATGTGGGTATTAATGGTGTAATAACACATTGGCAGTCTAGGTGGGTATTAATGGTGTAATAACACATTGGCAGTCTAGGTGGGTATTAATGGTGTAATAACACATTGGCAGTCTAGGTGGGTATTAATGGTGTAATAACACATTGGCAGTCTAGGTGGGTATTAATGGTGTAATAACACATTGGTAGTCTAGGTGGGTATTAATGGTGTAATAACACATTGACAGTCTAGGTGGGTATTAATGGTGTAATAACACATTGACAGTCTAGGTGGGTATTAATGGTGTAATAACACATTGACAGTCTAGGTGGGTATTAATGGTGTAATAACACATTGGCAGTCTAGGTGGGTATTAATGGTGTAATAACACATTGACAGTCTAGGTGGGTATTAATGGTGTAATAACACATTGGCAGTCTAGGTGGGTATCAATGGTGTAATAACACATTGGCAGTATAGGTGGGTATTAATGGTGTAATAACACATTGACAGTCTAGGTGGGTATTAATGGTGTAATAACACATTGAGAGTCTAGGTGGGTATTAATGGTGTAATAACACCTTGGCAGTCTATGTGGGTATTAATGGTGTAATAACACATTGAGAGTCTAGGTGGGTATTAATGGTGTAATAACACCTTGGCAGTCTATGTGGGTATTAATGGTGTAATAACACATTGGCAGTCTAGGTGGGTATCAATGGTGTAATAACACATTGGCAGTATAGGTGGGTATCAATGGTGTAATAACACATTGGCAGTATAGGTGGGTATTAATGGTGTAATAACACATTGACAGTCTAGGTGGGTATTAATGGTGTAATAACACCTTGGCAGTCTAGGTGGGTATTAATGGTGTAATAACACATTGACAGTCTAGGTGGGTATTAATGGTGTAATAACACATTGGCAGTCTAGGTGGGTATTAATGGTGTAATAACACATTGACAGTCTAGGTGGGTATTAATGGTGTAATAACACCTTGGCAGTCTAGGTGGGTATTAATAGTGTAATAACACATTGAGAGTCTAGGTGGGTATCAATGGTGTAATAACACATTGATAGTCTATGAGGGTATTAATTGTGTGTTTTAGTGGAAGTCGTGATAGCGCAGTGGATGCGCGTTCGCTTCAGGTGTGAAAGGTCCGGAGTTCGAGTCCCGCTGGAACCGTTACGATTGTGCCCTTAGGCAAGGCATTTAAATTCCACGTTGCCCCTTCTCTCTCCCTCGTGGCGATGGATTCCATCAGGAATGAGGTCTCGAAAGTGATTAATATAAGTTGTAAGAACTTGTTTCGCAATCGAGCTAAAATAAATTTGCATAAACTAATGGTTGGTTTTGTGGACTTAAAGTCACGCCACCAGCTTTGGTCATATGTCGTCTTGCCAGCTATTATTGGCTGAGGATGAGCCCGGGTGCCTCCCCAACCCCCAATCAGTATTCCAGGAAGAGACGGTCACATGGGTAGATCTCCGACCAACCGCAAGCCAGCTGACTATCGTCTTCACTTGAAGAAATTCTACACTGTTGTACACTGTTAGTGTCATTCGAATCATCACAGAGTGGTGATGGCTAAGTGATTTTAAGCAAACGACATTAACCACATGGTCACGAGGGCCACTGTTGTATCTAGTTATACGCAGAGTAAATAGAGAGTTATACATATACACAGAGTAAACACACGCATTATATAACTATACATGTACTGTATCATATTGTATCTAGTTATACACAGAGTAAACACACGCATTATATAACTATACATGTACTGTATCTAGTTATACACAGAGTAAACACACGCATTATATAACTATACATGTACTGTATCATATTGTATCTAGTTATACATAGTTATACACAGAGTAAACACACGCATTATATAACTATACATGTACTGTATCATATTGTATCTAGTTATACATATACACAGAGTAAACACACGCATTATATAACTATACATGTACTGTGCATGTGATGCAATACAGATTTACTCTTCATCTTCTGTTGTAGTCATTTCGGATTCTATGACGAGAAGTTGGATATTATAGAGATACAGGATCAGCAGGTATGTGAGAATTATATTTCGCAACAACTTTGTCCCTAACTAAAGTGAAGCAAGTGTATGTGTTTTACGTTTATTTCTCGTTGCTACCGGTTGCCCATATGAGCGACGCCTCCTGGAGATATTAGTTATTTTAAAATTAGATTGTTGGAGGATAGTGCAATGATACAGACAGAGACCCATTCCAGAGTCTCCTCTGGTTATTTTATGTGCACGGGGTAATTAAAGCACCGACACGAGACCTCGGTTTAACGTCCCATCTGAAAGACTGTTTATTAGGGTCAGACGGGGGATCGAACCTGCGATTCCTGGATTACTGCCAAGAACTGATATCTCCAGCACAAGTATATACAGTGCCATCGTCATAACACTGAATCTCGGCGAATCTCATTTCAAGTTTGTGATATATACATACAACTACACGTATAGTATACAATCCTACACACTGGAATCTTCTCGTCTTATTTTCACAATTTTAATTAGCTCCTTCTTTTGCCTATGCGCATTGTACAACATTGTGCACACGTTTCTATATACAACATTGTACACACGTTTCTATATACAACATTGTGCACACGTTTCTATGTACAACATTGTGCACACGTTTCTATATACAACATTGTACACACGTTTCTATATACAACATTGTGCACTCTTCTATATACAGCATTGTGCACACGCTTCTATTTACAACATTGTGCACACGTTTCTATATACAACATTGTACACACGTTTCTATATACAACATTGTGCACACGTTTCTATATACAACATTGTGCACACGTTTCTATATACAACATTGTGCACACGCTTCTATATACCACATTGTGCACACGTTTCTATATACAACATTGTGCACACGCTTCTATATACAACATTGTGCAACGTTTCTATATACAACATTGTGCACACGTTTCTATATACAACATTGTGCACACGCTTCTATATACTAGTACAACATTGTGCACACGTTTCTATATACAACATTGTGCACAAGTTTCTATATACAACATTGTGCACACGTTTCTATATACAACAATGTGCACACGTTTCTATATACAACATTGTGCACACGCTTCTATATACTAGTACAACATTGTGCACACGTTTCTATATACAACATTGTGCACACGCTTCTCTATACAACATTGTGCACACGCTTCTATATACAACATTGTGCACACGCTTCTATATACAAGTACAACATTGTGCACACGTTTCTATATACAACATTGTGCACACGTTTCTATATACAACATTGTGCACACGTTTCTATATACAACAATGTGCACACGCTTCTATATACAACATTGTGCACACGTTTCTATATACAACATTGTGCACACGCTTCTATATACAACAATGTGCACACGTTTCTATATACAACATTGTGCACACGCTTCTATATACTAGTACAACATTGTGCACACGTTTCTATATACAACATTGTGCACACGTTTCTATAATACAGGAAGTAACCTTTATATGAATTGACACCGACTTTTCCTTAAAATGCATGTTTTATAACGAAACATATTGTTTCGGTGTATCATTTTATGGTCACAAGTCGGCTGCAGAAACAGTAATCGTTTGTTTGTACTGTTTCAGTCGCATATAACTGTCTGTCCACAAGTCGGCAGTACAAACAGTACTGTTTCAATTGCATATAACTGTCTGTCCACAAGTCGGCTGTACAAACAGTACTGTTTCAATGGCATATAACTGTCTGTCCACAAGTCGGTTGTACAAACAGTACTGTTTCAATGGCATATAACTGTATGTCCACATGTCGGCTGTACAAACAGTACTGTTTCAATGGCATATAACTGTCTGTCCACAAGTCGACTGCACAAACAGTACTGTTTCAATGGCATATAACTGTCTGTCCACAAGTCGGCTGTACAAACAGTACTGTTTCAATGGCATATAACTGTCTGTCCACAAGTCGGCTGTACAAACAGTACTGTTTCAATGGCATATAACTGTCTGTCCACAAGTCGGCTGTACAAACAGTACTGTTTCAATAGCATATAACTGTCTGTCCACAAGTCGGCTGTACAAACAGTACTGTTTCAATGGCATATAACTGTCTGTCCACAAGTCGGCTGTACAAACAGTACTGTTTCAATGACATATAACTGTATGTCCACAAGTTGGCTGTACAAACAGTACTGTTTCAATGGCATATAACTGTATGTCCACAAGTCGGCTGTACAAACAGTACTGTTTCAATGACATATAACTGTATGTCCACAAGTCGGCTGTACAAACAGTACTGTTTCAATGGCATATAACTGTATGTCCACAAGTCGGCTGTACAAACAGTACTGTTTCAATGACATATAACTGTATGTCCACAAGTCGGCTGTACAAACAGTACTGTTTCAATGGCATATAACTGTATGTCCACAAGTCGGCTGTACAAACAGTACTGTTTCAATGACATATAACTGTATGTCCACAAGTCGGCTGTACGAACAGTACTGTTTCAATGGCATACAACTGTCTGTCCACAAGTCGGCTGTACAAACAGTACTGTTTCAATGGCATACAACTGTCTGTCCACAAGTCGGCTGTACAAACAGTACTGTTTCAATGGCATATAACTGTCTGTCCACAAGTCGGCTGTACAAACAGTACTGTTTCAATGGCATATAACTGTCTGTCCACAAGTCGGCTGTACAAACAGTACTGTTTCAATGGCATATAACTGTCTGTCCACAAGTCGGCTGTACAAACAGTACTGTTTCAATGGCATATAACTGTCTGTCCACAAGTCGGCTGTACAAACAGTACTGTTTCAATGGCATATAACTGTCTGTCCACAAGCCGGCTGTACACGCCGTTTACATTGGTTTACTGTGTCGTTGGTATTTAACGTTTTGTCTGAAGGTGGTTTGTTTGTATTGTTTCAGTGGTATAAGGAGGACATGTTCGGGTTACGGAGTTTGGATCAGCGAGGCGGACTAGTGATTCGGGAGGTTCCGGGAGTTCGACATACTCACTGGCATTCTACACACAGCGTGTACAAGAATCATATTCTTCCTTTCCTTGCATGAGACGGCGGTCTATGTGCCATGTCAATGTAGCGTTATGTAACAGTTACCCTTTGTATTTATGTAATGATGTAATACTACAATGTATTACTTAGATATGAAGCCTAGCCTAATTGTTGCTGTTATTTACCTACCACAGTACTGTCTACCACGCAGGGTGATGTACTGTGTTTTCCAGTATGATATCAGGTTTTTGGTTTGATATCACGTTTTCTGGTTTGATACGGCTCATGCCTGTATTTTACCAACTCATGAGAAAATAACACATTCGCACTCAGTTTGTTTACTTCCTGTAGCGTCTCTGTGTGTCAAATTTGACAGATAACAGATGTTTGTAGATTCGTGGTAATATTTCAATCGTTTTCGTGTATCTAAATCATATTAAAGTAATAAAGAGTTTATTACGAGGCTAGTACATTATTAAACTGTCAAATTCATATCAAAGTAATAAAGAGTTTATTACGAGGCTAGTACATTATTAAACTGTCAAATTCATATCAAAGTAATAAAGAGTTTATTACGAGGCTAGTATATTATTAAACTGTCAAATTCATATCAAAGTAATAAATAGTTTATTACGAGGCTAGTATATTATTAAACTGTCAAATTCATATCAAAGTAATAAAGAGTTTATTACGAGGCTAGTATATTATTAAACTGTCAAATTCATATCAAAGTAATAAAAAAGAGTTTATTACGAGGCTAGTATATTATTAAACTGTCAAATTCATATCAAAGTAATAAAGAGTTTATTACGAGGCTAGTATATTATTAAACTGTCAAATTCATATCAAAGTAATAAAGAGTTTATTACGAGGCTAGTATATTATTAAACTGTCAAATTCATATCAAAGTAATAAAGAGTTTATTACGAGGCTAGTATATTATTAAACTGTCAAATTCATATCAAAGTAATAAATAGTTTATTACGAGGCTAGTATATTATTAAACTGTCAAATTCATATCAAAGTAATAAAGAGTTTATTACGAGGCTAGTATATTATTAAACTGTCAAATTCATATCAAAGTAATAAATAGTTTATTACGAGGCTAGTATATTATTAAACTGTCAAATTCATATCAAAGTAATAAAGAGTTTATTACGAGGCTAGTATATTATTAAACTGTCAAATTCATATCAAAGTAATAAAAAAGAGTTTATTACGAGGCTAGTATATTATTAAACGCGTGGTTTGTTTCATGTCAGTCTAGCACTGTCCATCAAACATCTGACAATTTTTAACCACTGTCCCTGACAAGCGCCTCACTGTCATACTCGCGTCTGAGTGTTGGGAGTACTGTGTGTACATGTATTGTGTATTACGTTTATTTATCGTCGCCCGGTTGCCCATATGAGCGACGCCTCCTGAAGAGATTAGTGATTTTAGATTTTTGGAGGATAGTGCAATGGTACAGACAGAGACCAATTACAGAGGACTCTCCTCTAGTTCTTTTACGTGCACAGTGTACAGCACGAGACCTCGGTTTAATGTCCCATCTGAAAGACTGTTAATTTTATTAGGGTCAGATGGGGGATCGAACCTGCGACCCCTGGATTACCAATCCAGCGTGTTACCACTGGACTACAGATCCGTCTGTATTGTGTAGATCCCCATGCAAGCTAACTTTCCGTAAGTCTCAGTTGAATAGAGTTCATGCAATTCTACCGAATTCCAAATGTGTCATCTGATAACAGATTTACAACATACTCAAAGGTTGGGTCAATGTCTGTCTATGAACTAGTTGATGGCCGTGTAGCTGACTGGATACTTTTCCTAGACAAAAAGGTACACTCGACGTGAAACCTAGCGTCTGCTGCATGTAAATCATTTATGACACCTTGTACACGAACTTCGTCAGCCCAGATGTATTTTTCATTTATCACACATTTCCAAAAATGTCGCCTTTCAAATCATATGTTTGACCTGAGGTTCTGCACAAAAACGAACGCCTCCACGCACGTACCTCCAATAATAACACGTCAAGCGCACGTACCTCCACTAATAACACATCAAGCGCACGTATCTCCACTAATAACACACCAAACGCACGTACCTCCACTAATAACACACCAAGCGCACGTACCTCCACTAATAACACACCAAGCGCACGTACCTCCACTAATAACACACCAAGCGCACGTACCTCCACTAATAACACACCAAGCGCACGTACCTCCACTAACACACCAAGCGCACGTACCTCCACTAATAACACATCAAGCGCACGTACCTCCACTAATAGCACACCAACCTCCACTAATAACACGTCAAACGCACGTACCTCCACTAATAACACGTCAAGCGCACGTATCTCCACTAATAACACGTCAAGTACATGCATGTCAAAACTCTTCACTGTCATGGAACAAGCTCAACATATATCTGCCTGCCAATGTGGTCGGTCCTCAGCATAAGACGGTAATAACTCTTGACATGGGACTATACAAACCACAAAGCAACTATATCTGCCTGCCCATGTGGTTGGTCCTCAGCATAAGACGGTAATAACTCTTGACATGGGACTATATAAACCACAAAGCAACTATATCTGCCTGCCCATGTGGTTGGTCCTCAGCATAAGACGGTAATAACTCTTGACATGGGACTATGCACACCACAAAGCAACTATATCTGCCTGCCAATGTGGTCGGTCCTCAGCATAAGACGGTAATAACTCTTGACATGGGACTATATAAACCACAAAGCAACTATATATGCCTGACAATGTGGTTGGTCCTCAGCATAAGACGGTAATAACTCTTGACATGGGACTATACAAACCACAAAGCAACTATAGAGGGCTCGCCAATACTACGATCTCCTAATTCTTCGTCCCGGAGAATTACACACTGTCATGGCTCAGCTTCGAACAATTGCTACATACATTGACAGCAGTGGTTTAGAATTGTGCTGGGTAGAAGCTATTTTACTCATGATAAACTTAATTATGTCAGACTCACCCCAGTGTACCTAGCCGATATGAAGGGCGTGGTCGAGTCTGACCCTGAGATATATAGTGAGTTTGCGGAAGGTCATCAAAATCAACATCCCAATTTGTGCCATCGAGGTCGACCATGTCTTGGAGCAGGGCAATGGAATGATGACCCTAACGCCCTCACTAAGTTCTTTCTTGCACGACTATTGCTCTCAAATATTGCCAACGAAGCTCGCGAAAATACTGGGTTGAAATCAGCTAAGTGAACAACAAACCACAAGCTTTTTGATAACATGAGACAAGAAAAGAATGTGCTCGAATTGACAGACTCTATTACGCAGTTTTGTGATCCATTCACGAGCTATCCGTGGTGCACATCGGGATATACGAGCTCTCCGTGGTGCACATCGGGATATACGAACTCTCCGTGGTGCACATCGGGATATACGCGCTCTCCATGGTGTACATCGGGATATACGAGCTCTCCATGGTGTACATTGGGATATACGAGCTCTCCGTGGTGCACATCGGGATATACGCGCTCTCCATGGTGTACATCGGGATATACGAGCTCTCCATGGTGTACATTGGGATATACGAGCTCTCCGTGGTGCACATCGGGATATACGCGCTCTCCGTGGTGCACATCGGGATATACGCGCTCTCCGTGGTGCACATCGGGATATACGCGCTCTCCGTGGTGTACATCGGGATATACGAGCTCTCCATGGTGTACATCGGGATATACGAGCTCTCCGTGGTGCACATCGGGATATACGCGCTCTCCGTGGTGCACATCTGGATATACGCGCTCTCCGTGGTGTACATCGGGATATACGAGCTATCCGTGGTGCACATCGAGATATACGAAGAGATGTGTTTGCTCATGTATACCAGTACTACACTAACATAATAACATGGATGTCAGTGGCATGTA
The DNA here is from genome assembly GCA_014843695.1 of Archivesica marissinica. Classification (NCBI taxonomy): domain Eukaryota; kingdom Metazoa; phylum Mollusca; class Bivalvia; order Venerida; family Vesicomyidae; genus Archivesica; species Archivesica marissinica. The sequence goes on from CM026400.1 coordinate 702,856, forward strand.
TACCAGTACTACACTAACATGGATGTCAGTGGCATGTATACCGGTACTACACTAACATGGATGTCAGTGGCATGTATACCAGTACTACACTAACATGGATGTCAGTGGCATGTATACCAGTACTACACTAACATGGATGTCAGTGGCATGTATACCAGTACTACACTAACATGGATGTCATGGTGTATACCAGTACTACACTAACATGGATGTCATGGTATACCAGTACTACACTAACATGGATGTCAGTGGCATGTATACCAGTACTACACTAACATGGATGTCATGGCATGTATACCAGTACTACACTAACATGGATGTCAGTGGCATGTATACCAGTACTACACTAACATGGATGTCAGTGGCATGTATACCGGTACTACACTAACATAATAACATGGATGTCAGTGGCATGTATACCGGTACTACACTAACATGGATGTCAGTGGCATGTATACAAGTAAATAATGTTGATGTATAGTGTAGTACTGGTATACATAGATTGTTTGTGATACAAAGAATGAAAACGCGAACATACCTACACATTTACTGCGACTGATCCCTATAACTTTGTAATACATTTGTCTATGGTTTCCTAATAATTAAACAATTGTAAAAGCTAAGTACAGCTGTCTAAACATCAATTGGAGTGTCCACAACCAGTATAATTGTTTTTTTAAAATTAAGTTTATTTAAAGTTGCTACCGGTTGCCTATTTGAGCGACAGGTAGTTTACCTAACAACACCTTTCCTGGGCAGGCTCCAGCGGTTAACAAGTACTTGGTGCACCAACCGTAAGAAACTGCAAGATTCTATAAAGAGACACGGTCTGAGCGGGGCTCGAACACGTGCACCATCAGTGATGATAGGTTACAATGGTATACATGTCAGCGACCGTAAGCACTCGACAATGGAGGCGGAATAACATGGTAAATTGTAATGCCTTTACATTTGCAGCACGACAACACCAACATTTTTCAAATCCGACAATCCATTGATAATAATCAGGCGAACAAACTGTACTGTTTATCAATTTTACTATATTACACCCGTTGTTAATGCAGCCAAGGTTGTATCTATCCGATTTCGTCTCTCTGGTAAATACGTCTCTCTTGTAAATACGCTGCCTCGGGTATTTAAGTAAATATGTATTACCTAGCGATCAAAACATTTTTGCGATCGGACTTGCAAACAAAATTATATAATTAGTGGTAATTTGTGAATAAATAATGACAGCAGAATAACAAATGCCCAGGGTTCCAGCCCCGCTGGAACAGTTACGATTGTGCCCTTAGTAAGGCATTTAAATTCCACGTTTCATCTTCTCTCTCCCTCGTGTCTATGGATTCCATCAGGAATGAGATCTCGAGAGCGATTAATATAAGTTGTAAGAACTTGTTTCGCAATCGAGCTAAAATAAATTTGTATTAATTACGAGAAAATCTACAAGATACAATGTGGCCCAATCCATATCCTGCTTACTTCCCACTTCCAACTTCCAACTTCCCACTTCCAACTTCCCACTTCCCACTATCCAGAGTCACATAGTTTCTGAACTCAGTTAACATTGACGTATATGTGATGACATCAGATCACAGACACGAATTGTCATCAATTTTATTTTAACACTGCACACTAGCGGCTGATAAAATCACATTTGCAAACAGCATAGAGCATGCTGTCTGATCAGGCTCTATGCTGTTTGCTATTCGGATAGTGGAGCTAAAACACGTGGCTGAATAGCAAACAACAAACACACAGTGTCTGATCAGGATCTATGTTGTTTGCAAATGTAATTTTATTTACTCAGCGGGCAATTAAAAATATAAAATACAGCATAGTATTTAGAAAGGTAAAATTTGTTATGGCTAGACAAGGTTGCCGTAGCGGTGCGGGTTCGATACCAGGCCAGTGTTACACAGTATACACAATGCTGTATATTTAAGTCTCTAGGATGTGCACAATGTATACGCTGGAGTTGAGCTTTCTCTAGGCGAAGTATATCGCTAGGACAACCATCACGACCATACTCCCGACTGCGGCAATGTTTGAGGCAATTTTCCAACGTCTATCTTCCACTATATTCAACATGTCAACGTGCTCGACCTGCAGAAGTCATAGAAACAACATATAGTCAGAATAATGCAGTTATAGAATACAGAGATAGTTCACACTCCTACCACAGTAGTGCAGCATGTTACGGTCTCCTTCTTAAAACGACCATTTGTCAACACCATAATGTTTACAACTAAACTAGAAGCAGATAAAGCTGTATTTACCAAGAAACTGAACACATAAGAGTACGCATGTGGCATCACAGTGTTTCTGACATTAGATACGAAGGTGCCGAAAACAAAGGTATATGACATAGTTGATGGACTCATTCATTTAGCAATACTGTTCAATCTGACATAATGTGCCACATGTTCAATGTGACATAATGTGCCACATGTTCAATGTGACATAATGTGCCACATGTAGTAAGAGAAATACATTTTATGATGCGCTGATCAAGTATGTATATAACACTTTCGGTGTATTAATGTTTGCGATATGATACATGTATATAACACTTTCTGTGTATTAATGTTTGCGATATGATACATGTATATAACACTTTCGGTGTATTAATGTTTGCGATATGATTGCTATGTTATATATATATAGGAACGTGTGATTTGCATAGTGTTGGAGAATCAGTATGGGCGATAATGATGCAAGAGTTTTTGTGCAGCGAGATTACTAGAACTGCTAGGATAGAGACGGTGTTTGATATATCCTGTTGCGTGGATAGAGACGGTGTTTGATATATCTTGTTGCATGGATAGAGACAGTGTTTGATATATCTTGTTGCATGGATAGAGACGGTGTTTGATATATCTTGTTGTGTAGTGTACGTAGTCGATTATTAATAAAACTATATATAAACACAACGTGAAGTACTGATTATTGGGAACGCCACTATACAAGTTCATGAGCCCCCAGTGTCACATGTTACGGGTGTCACGTGTTAGGGTGTCGTAGTGTGACAGTAGCTACATTGTGACTTTGTATCCAAGCATCAGACGTATGAAGAAGAAGCAGTGAGCAGCCATCTTTAGTGAATATAACTTTAGACACGTTACCTGTTTACAATCGATTTTTGTTATCTCTATATTCTCTAGCCCACAAATCCAGCTGAATAATCGCCGTAACCACGGTAGCGATCCTGCAAATCAAGTAAAGGTTACAGTTAATATTGTGCGAAAAATAAGCCCCACTCTCTGGCGGCCATGTTTTTATGACGCGTTTTGAACAATCTTGCCAGAATGTAATGTTGTTATAACTTGTGGTCCAACCCATGAGTGTATGCATGTAATACTTGTATGATTGTGTTTATGTATATATATATATATATATACAATAAAATATGATTAAACAATCGCGATAATAGATGCATAGGGAATTTCAAATATACAATATACTAGCATATCTAGGTGAAGTAAGACTGCCTTCATGCTATGCTCATGTATTTTTGATGAAACAACTGTCAACGATGAAGATTGAACCACGGAACATTTCATGAGAATTATTTTGCAATTAGACAAACTGTTTCGGAGAAGAAACATTTACTAGTAATGTATTTCCTTTTGGTTGTGCTGGTAACCTAAATTCTGCAAGAGCACATTTAATTTGAAAATAGTCGGTAGAGGACAACAACAACAACTGTGAAGTTTCGTAAAACCAAGTGGTTGAAACAGAGATGTTTTAAGTAAATTGTGGACATATGTACGGTCAGACTAAATTATGGACAAATGTATGGTCAGACTAAATTGTGGACACATGTACGGTCACACTAAATTGTGGACACATGTATGGTCAGACTAAATTATGGACATATGTATGGTCAGACTAAATTGTGGACACATGTACGGTCACACTAAATTGTGGACACATGTACGGTTAGACTAAATTATGGACAGATGTACGGTCACACTAAATTGTGGACACATGTATGGTCAGACTAAATTATGGACAGATGTACGGTCAGACTAAATTGTGGACACATGTACAGTCACACTAAATTGTGGACACATGTACGGTCAGACTAAATTATGGACAGATGTACGGTCAGACTAAATTGTGGACACATGTACGGTCACACTAAATTGTGGACACATGTACGGTCAGATTAAATTATGGACAGATGTACGGTCAGACTAAATTGTGGACACATGTACGGTCAGACTAAATTGTGGACACATGTACGGTCAGACTAAATTGTGGACACATGTATGGTCAGACTAAATTGTGGACATATGTACGGTCAGACTAAATTGTGGACACATGTATGGTCACACTAAATTGTGGACACATGTACGGTCAGACTAAATTGTGGACAGATGTACGGTCAGACTAAACATTGTGGACACATGTACGGTCAGACTAAACATTGTGGACACATGTACGGTCAGACTAAATTATGGACAGATGTACGGTCAGACTAAATTGTGGACACATGTACGGTCAGACTAAATTGTGGACACATGTACGGTCAGACTAAATTGTGGACACATGTACGGTCAGACTAAATTGTGGACACATGTACAGTCAGACTAAATTATAGACAGATGTACGGTCAGACTAAATTGTGGACACATGTACGGTCAGACTAAATTATGGACAGATGTACGGTCAGACTAAATTGTGGACACATGTACAGTCAGACTAAATTATGGACAGATGTACGGTCAGACTAAATTGTGGACACATGTACAGTCAGACTAAATTATGGACAGATGTATGGTCAGACTAAATTATGGACAGATGTACGGTCAGACTAAATTATGGACACATGTACGGTCAGACTAAATTATGGACAGATGTATGGTCAGACTAAATTGTGGACACATGTACGGTCAGACTAAATTGTGGACACATGTACGGTCAGAACACATGTACAGTCAGACTAAATTGTGGACACATGTATGGTCACACTAAATTGTGGACACATGTACGGTCAGACTAAATTGTGGACAGATGTACGGTCAGACTAAACATTGTGGACACATGTACGGTCAGACTAAACATTGTGGACACATGTACGGTCAGACTAAATTATGGACAGATGTACGGTCAGACTAAATTGTGCACACATGTACGGTCAGACTAAACATTGTGGACACATGTACGGTCAGACTAAATTATGGACAGATGTACGGTCAGACTAAATTGTGCACACATGTACGGTCAGACTAAATTGTGGACACATGTACGGTCAGACTAAATTATGGACAGATGTATGGTCAGACTAAATTGTGGACACATGTATGGTCAGACTAAATTGTGGACATATGTACGGTCAGACTAAATTGTGGACACATGTACGGTCAGACTAAATTGTGGACACATGTATGGTCACACTAAATTGTGGACACATGTACGGTCAGACTAAATTATGGACAGATGTACGGTCAGACTAAATTATGGACAGATGTACGGTCAGACTAAATTGTGGACACATGTACGGTCAGACTAAATTGTGGACACATGTACGGTCAGAACACATGTACAGTCAGACTAAATTGTGGACACATGTACGGTCAGACTAAATTGTGGACACATGTACGGTCAGACTAAATTGTGGACACATGTATGGTCAGACTAAATTGTGGACAGATGTACAGTCAGACTAAATTGTGGACAGATGTATGGTCAGACTAAATTGTGGACACATGTACGGTCAGACTAAATTGTGGACACATGTACGGTCAGACTAAATTGTGGACACATGTACAGTCAGACTAAATTGTGGACACATGTACAGTCAGACTAAATTGTGGACACATGTATGGTCAGAATAAATTGCGGACACATGTACGGTCAGACTAAATTGTGGACACATGTACGGTCAGACTAAATTATGGACACATGTACGGTCAGACTAAATTGTGGACACATGTACGGTCACACTAAATTGTGGACACATGTACGGTCAGACTAAATTGTGGACACATGTACGGTCACACTAAATTGTGGACACATGTACGGTCAGACTAAATTGTGGACACATGTATGGTCACACTAAATTGTGGACACATGTACGGTCACACTAAATTGTGGAACATGTACGGTCACACTAAATTGTGGACACATGTACGGTCAGACTAAATTGTGGACACATGTATGGTCAGACTAAATTGTGGACACATGTATGGTCACACTAAATTGTCGACACATGTACGGTTAGATGGTTGTAATCGATCACAGCTAATACAATTCCACGACAGTATTAACAATTCTAGCTTCCATTACCTACCACCTCCACTACCCACGTTTACATGGTATTCTGTCATAAAAACAGATTTCAGCCGTAAGAAAAGGCTAATTGTTTGCTTGACCCTTTGCTTGCTGAGTATATAACATTACATTTGCAAACAACACAGATCCAGATCAGCCACGGCATAATGCCGCGTATAATCAGGAACTATGTTGCTTACTATTCAGCCAAATACTTTAGCTCTACTATCCGAATAACAAACAGCATAGAGCCTGATCAGACGGCATATTCTGTGCCATCTGATCTGGCTCTATGCTGTTTGCAAAAGTTATCTTATCTGACAGTATCATGCAAAGGGTTAAGTACGATCGAATAATATTTCACTTATGAACATAGAAAGCTATTATTATCACTCGTGGTTGGCGCCGATCGTGATTATAAATAATGCTTTCAATGTTCATTCAGTGAAATATAATTTGATCATACACTGTAACAAACAAATCTTACTCTCGGATCAATACATACTCTGTGTGGTTGCTTCAACAACTTCCGGCAGTCCTGGGTCCTTCACTACGTCCATGTTCACTATATTTCGATCCTCCTGCGGCATCAGTTTTTCGGAGTGTTCGCACCAATCCCCTTTAGTATTGCTTTCTGGGAATGAAATGGGTAACATACCAATTACGGCTATGGCTATAATAGGGATATATAGAGTTTCCGGGTAGGCTTAGTAACCCCCTCCCACCAGAACCGTATATGTACGTAGGTATGTACTAAAATCAACATTGTCTCGTCTCTCTCGTTGGCATGGTTTCCATCAGGGAAATCCATCTACTCATCTCTCTAGTTGTCATGGTTTCCATCAGGGAAATCCATCTACTCATCTCTCTCGTTGGCATGGTTTCCATCAGGGAAATCCATCTACTCATCTCTCTCATTGTCATGGTTTCCATCAGGGAAATCCATCTATATAATCTAATAGAACTAAAATATATGCGCATAAATTATACAATAATGCTAACAGTACTGAACGAAGCATTCCAAATGTTTGATTCAGGCTGGGTTCCGGTGTGCTGCTTCATGTATGTATGTCATATGTACATATTCTGCTCAAAGTCAATACTTCCGCCTCATGGTTGAGTGGTTAAGGTCGCTGACTTGTATACCACTGTAGCCTATCATCTCTGATGGTCACGGGTTCGAGCCCCGCATCAAGTACTGGTTAACCACTGGAGCCTGTCCAGGAAAGGTATTGTTAGGTAAACTGCCCATCGCTTAAATGTGTAACCGATAGTGACATTAAATAAACCAGTCTAGTTACTTCTGTTTCCATATATACGTCACATATAGCAAACCGAATCATATTCTTCTAACATTTCTATAGGACGTCATCTATTACATATGCAGGTTCTCATGGCGACATGTGTGACTCCTACGATACCTATGCTTAGCCTCATAATATGTTATGTTATATTTCGGGTTTTACGCCTGCATCAGCACCATTTTGGGCTATATCGCCAGCGGGCAGTTTACCTAACAACACCTTTCCTGGGCAGGCTCCAGCGGTTAACCAGTACTTGGGTGCACCAACCTCCGTAAGAAACTGCCAACTTTTTCATATAAATGAGACACGGTCTGAGCGGGGCTCGAACCTGTGACCATCAGTGATGATAGGTTACAGTGGTATACAAGTCAGCGACCGTAACCACTCGACCACGGCGGCGGACTCGTTAGCCTCATAAACACGCCAGTCTAATTCGTTACTCACCTGTGGCCACGTTTGACTTCAGTACTTCAAGTTCCTTGTCATGTGACGATGATAATCTGTCGTCTCCTCCGGTACTGCGCAGCCAATCGTCTATGTCTAACCGCGGTTCTTTACTGTGTCGAGACCAGAATGTTAGCCTATGAAGCTGAAGTGCAAATGTTCAAATGTATATACATGTATGATCGATATATAAAAACGTAGCTTTCGTGACATTTCGTTTTTCGTAATACACAAATATACTTGAAAATCGTGAAATGCAAACTAAGAAACTGCATGATTCCACACATAACAAATTCCTGATCATATTTTAACTAATATTTAATAAATCGGAAGTAATAAAGTCACCACCACCAGGACCTCTGTAAAAATATGAATGGTGAACACTACAAATATATACAAAGAAATAAAATTCTAACATGATAGATAGATTTCTTTATTTATAGAGGGTGACCTAATTAGTTCTGAACTAATCTTCCTTAGGACCTTCAAATGATTCGTCATTTTGTCTGTATATACAAAGACATTTTTAAAACATTGTTTCGCGAGTGACATCAAACCGGACGACATTTTACCAGCATTTTGTAGCTTTGTGACGTCATTTACTCACTCTAAAAAACTATTTTTGAGCTTTTTAGATATTTTGGTTATGTTAGAATCAAAATAAATCCTTCTGAGCCGCGGGAAATAACCACTTAGGCATACCGCCTGTGTGGCTAATTCGTTAATTCCTACGTCTCCGTACTCCAAACCATGCTTGATACACCAATATACGACGCAAATACAAAATATCTTTCTTAAATAAAGCATAGATTTCTAATCTGAGAAGAAAGTAACAAGCATTATACTTACGCATCGTTTATCAATAGGTTTCGTGAGCAATGATATAACTATGGCTACAAGTCCAGTTACCACAAAGAGGAACAACGAAAAATACAGGTAATGAAAGTTCTTGATAATGGCAGGGCTTGGATCTGGTCCTGCCTCCCCACACGCCAATCTTCCAAACGAGTACTCGCCAATAAACCTTGCAATTCCCAAAAGCATGCCGATTACTAACCCAAAGAATGCACCCTAAAAGGATAAAAATAAGGCATCATGGTTAACCGAGTATGTGTGGTATGTGTCATATTATAACTACTCATGTGGGCGTGGTTTCAATACAAGTAGGTGTGGCTTCAATACATGTAGGTGTGGCTTCAATACAAGTAGGTGTGACTTCAACAATACAAGTAGGTGTGGCTTCAAAACAAGTAGGTGTGACTTCAACAATATAAGTAGGTGTGACTTCAACAATACAAGTAGGTGTGACTTCAACAATACAAGTAGGTGTGACTTCACAACAATACAAGTAGGTGTGACTTCAACAATACAAGTAGGTGTGGCTTCAATACAAGTAGGTGTGGCTTTAATACAAGTAGGTGTGACTTCAATACAAGTAGGTGTGGCTTTAATACAAGTAGGTGTGACTTCAATACAAGTAGGTGTGACTTCAATACAAGTAGGTGTGGTTTCAATACAAGTAGGTGTGGTTTCTACGCATGTATTTGTGGTTTATCCCCAAGTGGGCATGGTTTTAACACTAGGTGTAGCTTCTGTCCAAATGGTTGTGATTTGTACTCACAAAAGTACGATTCTTCACAGCAAGTTGGTTCGACTTATCTGTAGGTGATTGGGCCTTTAATTAGATTACCTAAGTCGGCGGGCGGTAACGTGGTTACGGTCGTGTTCAAATAACTTTCCAGGCTCACCGCTGTCGGTTCGAATCCCACACAGGGTGTTAAGTTCTTTCGCGTTAGGAAGCCATTCAGCTGGCTTGCGGTGCCTGAAATACATGTTCGAAGGGTTTTCCGTCACCAATAATAGCCATATGACGTACGCTGTTGCTGCGACCGTAAACCTCAAAAACAAACAAAGTGGACGGGTCTTACACAACTTTGTGTCAGATTAAGACAATAGCCAATGAGCTTGATTACATATAATTTTATACCTTTGAGTTTAATAATTAGTAGAGAATTATTTTCCCTCCAAGTGACATAGTCTCCGATAGAGGGCCTTTTGGTGGTAAAAGACACAACATGTATGTGTAATTATCGTGTGTAAAATTATTCAGTGTTGAGAGGGTAAACCGGTCAGTTGAATTTATTTTTAGGTGGTTAATTGGAAATGTTTGCATATTTTTAAACATTAAAATGTTTCTAATTAGTTGGACTTGAATAAACATTTTTCGAGTTAACAGAGACTATACATAATGCTGATATTATGCTATGACATTTATAATAAATTATATATGTATATATATAATGCTAGAATGATTGTTCTTTCAAGCACTTGCAACATTTATCTATTAAACATTGTTAATCAAATAATTGTGTTCATTATTTACTATTATAAATAGAGGAGGCAGATGGAACTTATTTGTACCTAAAAATTCATAGTTTGGTATATAGTCAGAATATATGTTTATATATGTGTATATTCTGACTATATATATGTGTGTGTATCAGAATCAAAAAACGTTCCTTACCTTTTCATTCAGTCTTGGCCAAAACAGAGCCAGAACGAATATACAGCATATAGGTGGCTGTAGAAAGCTGGAGACCTCCTGTATATACACGTATAGTTGTGTGCTGGTATGTCGCAGAACCGGAATCCAAATAATACTGATAACAACTAATACAATTACGAACACTCTGAAACATGGAAAACACATGCAATGGTACACGGAAAATATGTGCAATGGTACACGGAGAATACGTGCAATGGTACACGGAAAATATGTGCAATGGTACACGGAGAATACCTGCAATGGTACACGGAAAATATGTGCAATGGTACACGGAGAATACGTGCAATGGTACACGGAAAATATGTGCAATGGTACACGGAAAATATGTGCAATGGTACACGGAGAATACCTGCAATGGTACACGGAAAATATGTGCAATGGTACACGGAAAATATGTGCAATGGTACATGGAAAATACGTGCAATGATACATGAAAAATACGTGCAATGATACATGGAAAATACGTGCAATGGTACATGGAAAATACGTGCAATGGTACATGGAAAATACGTGCAATGATACATGAAAAATACGTGCAATGATACATGGAAAATACGTGCAATGGTACATGAAAAATACGTGCAATGATACATGGAAAATACGTGCAATGATACATGGAAAATACGTGCAATGGTACATGGAAAATACGTGCAATGGTACATGAAAAATACGTGCATTGGTACACGAAAAATACGTGATATGGTACATGGAAAATACGTGCAATGATACATGGAAAATATGTGCAACGGTACATGGAAAATACGTGCATTGGTACACGAAAAATACGTGATATGGTACATGGAAAATACGTGCAATGATACACGGAAAATATGTGCAATGGTACATGGAAAATACGTGCATTGGTACATGGAAAATACGTGCATTGGTACACGGAAAATACGTGATATGGTACATGGAAAATACGTGCAATGATACACGGAAAATATGTGCAATGGTACATGGAAAATACGTGCACTGGTACATGGAAAATACGTGCATTGGTACACGGAAAATACGTGCAATGATACACGGAAAATATGTGCAATGGTACACGGAAAATACGTGATATGGTACACGGAAAATACGTGCAATGATACATGGAAAATACGTGCAATGGTACATGGAAAATACGTGCAATGGTACATGGAAAATACATGCAATGGTACATGGAAAATACGTGCAATGGTACATGGAAAATATGTGCAATAGTACATGGAAAATACGTGCAATGGTACACGGAAAATACATGATATGGTACACGGAAAATACATGATATGGTACACGGAAAATACGTGCAATGATACATGAAAAATACGTGCAATGGTACACGGAAAATACATCATATGGTACACGGAAAATACATGATATGGTACACGGAAAATATGTGCAATGATACATGGATAATATGTGCAATCATACATGGAAAAAACGTGCAATGATACATGGAAAATACGTGCAATGATACATGGAAAATACGTGCAATGGTACACGAAAAATACGTGCATTGGTACATGGAAAATACGTGCAATGGTACATGGAAAATATGTGCAATGGTACATGAAAAATACGTGCAATGGTACATGGAAAATATGTGCAATGGTACATGGAAAATACATGCAATGATACATGGAAAATACGTGCCATTAATGATACATGGAAAATACGTGCAATGGTACATGGGAAATACGTGCATTGGTACATGGAAAATACGTGCAATGGTACACAGAAAATACATGCAATGGTACATGGAAAATACGTGCATTGGTACATGGAAAATATGTGCAATGTTACACGGAAAATACGTGCAATGGTACATGGAAAATACGTGCAATGATACATGGAAAATACGTGCAATGATACATGGAAAATACGTACAATGATACACGGAAACTACATGCAATGGTACATGGAAAATACATGCAATGGTACATGGAAAATACGTGCAATGGTACACAGAAAATACATGCAATGATACATGGAAAATACATGCAATGGTACATGGAAAATACATGCAATGATACATGGAAAATACGTGCAATGGTACATGGAAAATACGTGCAATGGTACATGGAAAATACGTGCAATGGTACACAGAAAATACATGCAATGGTACACACTCAACAAATAGCTACATTGTGAATATGGCCACGTTTCGACTCCTTAACCCAAGTAGATGTCGTCTAGAAATAACAAAATATAATACTACACAAATGTTGAAGTCAATGAGAGGAATTCATAAAACGTATAGCGCTTCCCAGGAACATGCCTTGGTAGGATGGTAAGATGAAGGTCCGAAGTTCGAGTTTCCACTCCAGGCCACTCCACTCTTTCTTTCAAACAGTGTCACATATGTGGGTATTATGAGTGTACAGGCAAAGTATTGTTCCAACCATATGATGCAAAGAATGGGTGAATTGTTTGTCCACAAACGTAGCTGGTGGACAGTTTAAATAAAAATAGTAAATGTCTCTTCAGAGGTTAATACTGTACCCACCTTCCAACGATCATTAATTCCAGTTCCGTAGCTTTACGACGAAAATGTGTCCAAATATCCATAGCAAAGATTGTACTACTACTGTTAAATATTGACGTCAATGATGACATCAGAGCTGATAACATCACTGCTAGCATCATACCTCGAGCTCCTAAAAATAGAAATAATAATAATTGTGAGTGTAATAACAATGTAGCTGTTACTTAGATATGAATGTTAGCCTAGTGTCTTGCCGTTATTTGCCTACTGTAATACCGTAGCTGTTACTTAGATATGAATATTAGCCTAGTTTCTTGCCGTTATTTGCCTACTGTAATACTGTAGCTGTTACTTAGATATGAATGTTAGCCTAGTTTCTTGCCGTTATTTGCCTACTGTAATACTGTAGCTGTTACTTAGATATGAATGTTAGCCTATTTTCTTGCCGTTATTTGCCTACTGTAATACTGTAGCTGTTACTTAGATATGAATGTTAGCCTAGTTTCTTGCCGTTAATTGCCTACTGTAATACTGTAGCTGTTACTTAGATATGAATGTTAGCCTAGTTTCTTGCCGTTATTTGCCTACTGTAATAATGTAGCTGTTACTTAGATATGAATGTTAGCCTAGTTTCTTGCCGTTATTTGCCTACTGTAATACTGTAGCTGTTACTTAGATATGAATGTTAGCCTAGTTTCTTGCCGTTATTTGCCTACTGTAATACTGTAGCTGTTACTTAGATATGAATGTTAGCCTAGTATCTTGCCGTTATTTGCCTACTGTAATAATGTAGCTGTTACTTAGATATGAATGTTAGCCTAGTTTCTTGCCGTTATTTGCCTACTGTAATATTGTAGCTGTTACCTAGATATGAATGTTAGTCTAGTTTCTTGCCGTTATTTGCCTACTGTAATACTGTAGCTGTTACTTAGATATGAATGTTAGTCTAGTTTTTTGCCATTATTTGCCTACTGTAATATTGTAGCTGTTACTTAGATATGAATGTTAGTCTAGTTTCTTGCCGTTATTTGTCTACTGTAATATTGTAGCTGTTACTTAGATATGAATGCTAGCCTAGTTTCTTGCCGTTATTTGCCTACTGTAATATTGTAGCTGTTACTTAGATATGAATGTTAGTCTAGTTTCTTGCCGTTATTTGCCTACTGTAATACTGTAGCTGTTACTTAGATATGAATGTTAGCCTAGTTTCTTGCCGTTATTTGCCTACTGTAATACTGTAGCTGTTACTTAGATATGAATGTTAGTCTAGTTTCTTGCCGTTATTTGCCTACTGTAATACTGTAGCTGTTACTTAGATATGAATGTTAGTCTAGTTTTTTGCCGTTATTTGCCTACTGTAATACTGTAGCTGTTACTTAGATATGAATGTTAGCCTAGTTTCTTGCCGTTATTTGCCTACTGTAATACTGTAGCTGTTACTTAGATATGAATGTTAGCCTATTTTCTTGCCGTTATTTGCCTACTGTAATACCGTAGCTGTTACTTAGATATGAATGTTAGCCTAGTTTCTTGCCGTTATTTGCCTACTGTAATACCGTAGCTGTTACTTAGATATGAATGTTAGCCTAGTTTCTTGCCGTTATTTGCCTACTGTAATACTGTAGCTGTTACTTAGATATGAATGTTAGTCTAGTTTCTTGCCGTTATTTGCCTACTGTAATACTGTAGCTGTTACTTAGATATGAATGTTAGCCTAGTTTCTTGCCGTTATTTGCCTACTGTAATACTGTAGCTGTTACTTAGATATGAATGTTAGCCTAGTTTCTTGCCGTTATTTGCCTACTGTAATACTGTAGCTGTTACTTAGATATGAATGTTAGCCTAGTTTCTTGCCGTTATTTGCCTACTGTAATACCGTAGCTGTTACTTAGATATGAATGTTAGCCTAGTTTCTTGCCGTTATTTGCCTACTGTAATACCGTAGCTGTTACTTAGATATGAATGTTAGCCTAGTTTCTTGCCGTTATTTGTCTACTGTAATACTGTAGCTGTTACTTAGATATGAATGTTAACCTAGTTTCTTGCCGTTATTTGCCTACTGTAATACTGTAGCTGTTACTTAGATATGAATGTTAGCCTATTTTCTTGCTGTTATTTGCCTACTGTAATATTGTAGCTGTTACTTAGATATGAATGTTAGCTTAGTTTCTTGCCGTTATTTGCCTACTGTAATACTGTCTACCACCCAGGTTGAAAAGCTGTATTTTCAAATATATTGACGTCTATGATATAACGTTTGCTAGTTTCATACGGCCATGAACTCGCATTTAACCAGTTCCTGAGAAGCACATGCTCACTCGGTGCTAGTTTGTATATTACCTGTTGCGTCTCAGTGTGTCGAAGTTGTATGCGTTAAGAGTGTGCCGTTAGAAAAGGTACTTAAATTACACAATACCTCTTCTCTTTCTGTCATGGCGATGATTTCCATCAGGAATGAGGTATTTATTAAACTAACGTTGTAAGAACTTGTTTCGCAACCAAGCTAAAATAAATATTGTATGAGCTAACGTTCAAGCTGTAATCGACTTTCGACCCTCACATATAAAATGAGCTGAATAACCTGACGCCCATGGCAAGCACGTAATTAATACACATAAGTCATAATGATACTCCGGCACCTGCATCGAAATAAATCCTTGACATCACTTGGTGGTTATATACACATTTACTTAAGCTTCATTACGAAACAAGTTCTTCAAAATTATATTAATCACTCTCGAGACTTTATTCCTGATGTAATCCATCGCCACAAGGAAGAGGGAATAGGCAATGTGGAATTAGGTGTCTTGCCTATGGACATCACAACCGTGGTTGTCACATATGGCTCGAACTCACAAACTCTTGCTTACATGGAGGATACTATAACACTACGTAGGCTCCACAACACAGGTTAACTGTCAGCTGCAAACGTGTGAGCTGTCCACAACACAGGTTAACTGTCAGCTGCAACTGTGTGAACTGTCCACAACACAGGTTAACTGTCAGCTGCAAATGTGTGAGCTGTCCACAACACAGGTTAACTGTCAGCTGCAAACGTGTGAACTGTCCACAACACAGGTTAACTGTCAGCTGCAAATGTGTGAACTGTCCACAACACAGGTTAACTGTCAGCTGCAAATGTGTGAACTGTCCACAACACAGGTTAACTGTCAGCTGCAAACGTGTGAACTGTCCACAACACAGGTTAACTGTCAGCTGCAAATGTGTGAACTGTCCACAACACAGGTTAACTGTCAGCTGCAAATGTGTGAACTGTCCACAACACAGGTTAACTGGTAGCTGCAAATGTGTGAACTGTCCACAACACAGGTTAACTGTCAGCTGCAAATGTGTGAACTGTCCACAACACAGGTTAACTGTCAGCTGCAAATGTGTGAACTGTCCACCACACAGGTTAACTGGCAGCTGCAAACGTGTGAACTGTCCACAACACAGGTTAACTGTCAGCTGCAAATGTGTGAACTGTCCACAACACAGGTTAACTGTCAGCTGCAAATGTGTGAACTGTCTACAACACAGGTTAACTGGCAGCTGCAAACGTGTGAACTGTCCACAACACAGGTTAACTGTCAACTGCAAACGTGTGAACTGTCCACAACCAAGGATAACTGTCAGCTGCAAATGTGTGAACTGTCCACAACACAGGTTAACTGTCAGCTGCAAATGTGTGAACTGTCCACAACACAGGTAAACTGTCAGCTGCAAACGTGTGAACTGTCCACAACACAGGTTAACTGTCAGCTGTAAACGTGTGAACTGTCCACAACACAGGTTAACTGTCAGCTGCAAACGTGTGAACTGTCCACAACACAGGTTAACTGTCAGCTGTAAACGTGTGAACTGTCCACAACACAGGTAAACTGTCAGCTTCAAACGTGTGAACTGTCCACAACACAGGTTAACTGTCAGCTGTAAACGTGTGAACTGTCCACAACACAGGTTAACTGTCAGCTGCAAACGTGTAAACTCTCCACAACACAGGTAAGCTGTCAGCTGCAAACGTGTGAACTGTCCACAACACAGGTCAACTGTCAGCTGCAAACGTGTGTGTGAACTCTCCACAACACAGGATAACTGTCAGCTGCAAATGTGTGAACTGTCCACAACACAGGTTGACTGTCAGCTGGAAACATGTGAGCTGCCCACAACACAGGTTGACTGTCAGCTGGAGATGTGTGAACTGTCCACAACACAGGTTAACTGTCAGCTGCAAACGTGTGAGCTGTCCACAACACAGGTTAACTGTCAGCTGCAAACGTATGAACTGTCCACAACACAGGTTAACTGTCAGCTGGAAACATATGAGCTGCCCACAACACAGGTTAACTGTCAGCTGCAAACGTGTGAACTGTCTACAACACAGGTTAACTGTCAGCTGAAAACTTGTGAACTGTCCAAAATACGGGTTAACTGTCAGCTGGAGATGTGTGAACTGTCCACAACACAGGTTAACTGTCAGCTGAAAACTTGTGAACTGTCCAAAATACGGGTTAACTGTCAGCTGGATATGTGTGAACTGTCCACAACACAGGTTAACTGTCAGCTGCAAACGTGTGAGCTGTCCACAACACAGGTTAACTGTCAGCTGCAAACGTATGAACTGTCCACAACACAGGTTAACTGTCAGCTGGAAACATATGAGCTGCCCACAACACAGGTTAACTGTCAGCTGCAAACGTGTGAACTGTCTACAACACAGGTTAACTGTCAGCTGAAAACTTGTGAACTGTCCAAAATACGGGTTAACTGTCAGCTGGAGATGTGTGAACTGTCCACAACACAGGTTAACTGTCAGCTGAAAACTTGTGAACTGTCCAAAATACGGGTTAGCTGTCAGCTGGAGATGTGTGAACTGTCCACAACACAGGTTAACTGTCAGCTGCAAACGTATGAAGTGTCCACAACACAGGTTAACTGTCAGCTGGAAACGTGTGATCTGTCCACAAAACAGGTTAACTGTCAGCTGCAAACGTGTGAACTGTCCACAACACAGGTTAACTGTCAGCTGGAAACTTGTGAACTGTCCACAACACAGGTTAACTGTCAGCTGCAAACGTGTGATCTGTCCACAACACTGGTTAACTGTCAGCTGCAAACGTATGAACTGTCCACAATACAGGTTAACTGTCAGCTGGAAATGTGTGAACTGTCCACAACACAGGTTAACTGTCAGCTGCAAACGTATGAGCTGTTCACAACACAGGTTCACTGTCAGCTGGAGATGTGTGAATTGTCCACAACACAGGTTAACTGTCAGCTGGAAACATGTGAACTGTCAATTATCATGGTCTAAAGTACTGACGTTGTTAACTGACACTATAAAGATATAGGAAAAAAAGCTGACAACATAGGTATATAGTGTTATAGGAAAATGCTGACAACATAGGTATATAATGCTATAGGAAAACGCTGACAACATAGGTATATAGTGTTATAGGAAAAAGCTGACAACATAGGTATATAGTGCTATAGGAAAATGCTGACAACATAGGTATATAGTGCTATAGGAACACGCTGACAACATAGGTATATAGTGCTATAGGAAAACTATGACAAAGTAGGTATATAGTGTTATAGGAAAACGCTGACAACATAGGTATATAGTGGTATGGGAAAACGCTGACAACATAGGTATATAGTGCTATAGGAAAACGCTGACAACATAGGTATATAGTGCTATAGGAAAATGCTGACAACATAGGTATATAGTGCTATAGGAAATCGCTGACAACATAGGTATATAGTGCTATATATACTCACTAACCTGGTGGCATCAAATTGATCACTAGTTGAGGATAGGCGATGTTGTAACAGCCAGATGGTGAGCCACAAACCTGCATACACACTTCCGGGTCAGAACACCCCACAGTTTCTGTTGAATGAATTAATATCGTAAGTCATAATATGCAACATTATAACAATCCGATGATGCGACATGCCAAGGCCTCGAGTCTATAAAACCTTTCTCCAATCCGATGATGCAACAGGCCAAGGCCTCGAGTCTATAAAACCTTTCTCCAATCCGATGATGCAACATGCCAAGGCCTCGAGTCTATAAAACCTTTCTCCAATCCGATGATGCAACAGGCCAAGGCCTCGAGTCTATAAAACCTTTCTCCAATCCGATGATGCAACAGGCCAAGGCCTCGAGTCTATAAAACCTTTCTCCAATCCGATGATGCAACATGCCAAGGCCTCGAGTCTATAAAACCTTTCTCCAATCCAATGATGCGATATGCCAAGGCCTCGAGTCTATAATACCTTTCTCCAACCCGATGATGCAACATGCCAAGGCCTCGAGTCTATAAAACCGTTCTCCAATCTCAAAATCAGTATCAAGCTTTGTGATTGCTTGAGCTGAGAACAAGTCTTAGGCTCAACCAATCAAATGTCTTGTGCTCAAGTTTGATCTCAAGTTTTATTACCTCAAAGGCCATGTCAATATGTCAAATATGTTTACCCCCACAAACACTCAATGACTCTTAATATCCCCACAAACACCCAATGACTCTTAATATCCCCACAAACACCCAATGACTCTTAATATCCCCACAAACACCCAATGACTCCTAATATCCCCACAAACACCCAATGACTCTTTATATCACCACAAACACCCAATGACTCTTAATATCCCCACAAATAACCAATGACTCTTAATATCCCCACAAACGCCCAATGACTCTTAAGGTCGGTGACATCAGAATAAATCCAAACAAACTGTGCTCATGCGTAGCTTTTGTGTACTATTTACTATTGTCGTCGTAGCTATGGCTATATCAAAAACAGCTGAAATGCCATTTCTACGAGTAAGTGTATCTTCATTTATTCACAAGTTCTTGTTTCATTACTCTCGTAAATGTTCATTCATGTAGTCAATATGTCAAGTGCCCGACACTCATGTCACAGTAAAGTATTGGCTGCATAGATTGTCAAGTGCCAGACTCTCATGTGACGTCACAGTAACGTATCGGCTGCATGGATTGTCAAGTGCAAGACTCTCATGTCATGTCACAGTAAAGTATTGGCTACATTGATTGTCAAGTGCCAGACTCTCATGTGACGTCACAGTAAAGTATCGGCTGCATTGATTGTCAAGTGCCAGACTCTCATGTCACGTCACAGTAAAGTATCGGCTGCATTGATTGTCAAGTGCCTGACTCTCATGTGATAGTAAAGTATCGGCTGCATTGATTGTCAAGTGCCAGACTCTCATGTCATGTCACAGTAAAGTATTGGCTGCATTGATTGTCAAGTGCCAGACTCTCATGTCACAGTAAAGTATCGGCTACATTGATTGTCAAGTGCCTGACTCTCATGTCACAGTAAAGTATCGGCTGCATTGATTGTCAAGTGCCCGACTCTCATGTCATGTCACAGTAAAGTATGGCTCATTGATTGTCAAGTGCCAGACTCTCATGTCACAGTAAAGTATCGGCTGCATTGATTGTCAAGTGCCAGACTCTCATGTCATGTCACAGTAAAGTATTGGCTACATTGATTGTCAAGTGCCAGACTCTCATGTCATGTCACAGTAAAGTATCGGCTACATTGATTGTCAAGTGCCAGACTCTCATGTCACGTCACAGTAAAGTATCGGCTACATTGATTGTCAAGTGCCAGACTCTCATGTCATGTCACAGTAAAGTATTGGCTGCATTGATTGTCAAGTGCCTGACTCTCATGTCACAGTAAAGTATTGGCTGCATTGATTGTCAAGTGCCTGACTCTCATGTCATGTCACAGTAAAGTATTGGCTGCATTGATTGTCAAGTGCCTGACTCTCATGTCACAGTAAAGTATTGGCTGCATTGATTGTCAAGTGCCCGACTCTCATGTCACGTCACAGTAAAGTATTGGCTACATTGATTGTCAAGTGCCCGACTCTCATGTCACAGTAAAGTATCGGCTACATTGATTGTCAAGTGCCCGACTCTCATGTCATGTCACAGTAAAGTATTGGCTGCATTGATTGTCAAGTGCCAGACTCTCATGTCATGTCACAGTAAAGTATTGGCTGCATTGATTGTCAAGTGCCAGACTCTCATGTCATGTCACAGTAAAGTATTGGCTGCATTGATTGTCAAGTGCCAGACTCTCATGTCATGTCACAGTAAAGTATCGGCTGCATTGATTGTCAAGTGCCCGACTCTCATGTCACAGTAAAGTAAGTATCGGCTGCATTGATTGTCAAGTGCCAGACTCTCATGTCATGTCACAGTAAAGTATCGGCTGCATTGATTGTCAAGTGCCCGACTCTCATGTCACAGTAAAGTATTGGCTGCATTGATTGTCAAGTGCCGACTCTCATGTCACAGTAAAGTATCGGCTGCATTGATTGTCAAGTGCCGACTCTCATGTTACAGTAAAGTATCGGCTGCATTGATTGTCAAGTGCCTGACTCTCATGTCACAGTAAAGTATTGGCTGCATTGATTGTCAAGTGCCAGACTCTCATGTCACGTCACAGTAAAGTATCGGCTACATTGATTGTCAAGTGCCTGACTCTCATGTCACAGTAAAGTATCGGCTACATTGATTGTCAAGTGCCCGACTCTCATGTCATGTCACAGTAAAGTATCGGCTGCATTGATTGTCAAGTGCCTGACTCTCATGTCACAGTAAAGTATTGGCTACATTGATTGTCAAGTGCCGACTCTCATGTCATGTACAGTAAAGTATCGGCTGCATTGATTGTCAAGTGCCTGACTCTCATGTCACAGTAAAGTATCGGCTGCATTGATTGTCAAGTGCCTGACTCTCATGTCACAGTAAAGTATCGGCTGCATTGATTGTCAAGTGCCTGACTCTTATGTCACGTCACAGTAAAGTATCGGCTGCATTGATTGTCAAGTGCCCAACTCTCATGTCACGTCACAGTAAAGTATCGGCTGCATTGATTGTCATGTGCCCGACTCTCATGTCACAGTAAAGTATTGGCTGCATTGATTGTAAAGTGCCAGACTCTCATGTCAGAGTAAAGTATCGGCTACATTGATTGTCAAGTGTCCGACTCTCATGTCACAGTAAAGTATCGGCTACATTGATTGTCAAGTGCCATACTCTCATGTCACGTCACAGTAAAGCATTGGCTGCGTTGATTGTCACGTGCCCGACTCTCATGTCATGTCACAGTAAAGTATCGGCTGCATTGATTGTCAAGTGCCTGACTCTCATGTCACGTCACAGTAAAGTATCGGCTGCATTGATTGTCAAGTGCCCAACTCTCATGTCACGTCACAGTAAAGTATCGGCTGCATTGATTGTCATGTGCCCGACTCTCATGTCACAGTAAAGTATTGGCTGCATTGATTGTAAAGTGCCAGACTCTCATGTCAGAGTAAAGTATCGGCTACATTGATTGTCAAGTGTCCGACTCTCATGTCACAGTAAAGTATCGGCTACATTGATTGTCAAGTGCCATACTCTCATGTCACGTCACAGTAAAGCATTGGCTGCGTTGATTGTCACGTGCCCGACTCTCATGTCATGTCACAGTAAAGTATCGGCTGCATTGATTGTCAAGTGCCTGACTCTCATATCACAGTAAAGTATCGGCTGCATTGATTGTCAAGTGCCTGACTCTCATGTCACAGTAAAGTATCGGCTGCATTGATTGTCAAGTGCCTGACTCTCATGTCATGTCGAAGTAAAGTATCGGCTGCATTGATTGTCAAGTGCCAGACTCTCATGTCACAGTAAAGTATCGGATACATTGATTGTCAAGTGCCAGACTCTCATGTCATGTCACAGTAAAGTACCGGTTGCATTGATTGTCAAGTGCCTGACTCTCATGTCATGTCACAGAAAAGTATCGGCTACATTGATTGTCAAGTGCCCGACTCTCATGTCATGTCACAGTAAAGTATCGGCTACATTGATTGTCAAGTGCCTGACTCTCATGTCATGTCACAGTAAGGTATTGGCTACATTGATTGTTAAGTGTCCGACTCTCATGTGACAGTAAAGTATCGGCTGCATTGATTGTCAAGTGCCCGACTCTCATGTCATGTCACAGTAAAGTAAAGGCTACATTGATTGTCAAATGCCATACTCTTATGTCATATCACAGTAATGTATCGGCTACATTGATTGTCAAGTGCCCGACTCGCATGTCACAGTAAAGTATCAGCTACATTGATTGTCAAGTGCCCGACTCTCATGTCACAGTAAAGTACATGTATTGGCTGCATTGATTGTCAAGTGCCAGACTCTCATGTCATGTCACAGTAAAGAATCGGCTGCATTGATTGTCAAGTGCCCGACTCTCATGTCACAGTAAAGTACATGTATTGGCTGCATTGATTGTCAAGTGCCAGACTCTCATGTCATGTCACAGTAAAGAATCGGCTGCATTGATTGTCAAGTGCCTGACTCTCATGTCATGTCACAGTAAAGTATCGGCTGCATTGATTGTCAAGTGCCCGACTCTCATGTCACAGTAAAGTATCGGCTGCATTGATTGTCAAGTGCCTGACTCTCATGTCATGTCACAGTAAAGTATCGGCTGCATTGATTGTCAAGTGCCTGACTCACATGTCACAGTAAAGTATCGGCTGCATTGATTGTCAAGTGTCCCACTCTCATGTCACAGTAAAGTATTGGCTACATTGATTGTCAAGTGCCTGATTCTCATGTCACAGTAATGTATTGGCTACATTGATTGTCAAGTGCCCAACTCTCATGTCATGTGACAGTAAAGTATCGGCTGCATTGATTGTCAAGTGTCCCACTCTCATGTCACAGTAAAGTATCGGCTGCATTGATTGTCAAGTGTCCCACTCTCATGTCACAGTAAAGTATCGGCTGCATTGATTGTCAAGTGCCCGACTCTCATGTCACGTCACAGTAAAGTATTGGCTACATTGATTGTCAAGTGCCTGACTCTCATGTCACGTCACAGTAAAGTATCGGCTGCATTGATTGTCAAGTGCCCAACTCTCATGTCACGTCACAGTAAAGTATCGGCTGCATTGATTGTCATGTGCCCGACTCTCATGTCACAGTAAAGTATCGGCTACAATGATTGTCAAGTGCCCGACCCTCATGTCATGTCACAGTAAAGTATCGGCTACATTGATTGTCAAGTGCGAGACTCTCATGTCACAGTAAAGTATCGGCTACATTGATTGTCAAGTGCCCGACTCTCATGTCACAGTAAAGTATCGGCTACATTGATTGTCAAGTGCCAGACTATCATGTCACGTCACAGTAAAGCATTGGCTGAGTTGATTGTCAAGTGCCCGACTCTCATGTCATGTCACAGTAAAGTATCGGATGCATTGATTGTCAAGTGCCTGACTCTCATGTCATGTCACAGTAAAGTATTGGCTACATTGATTGTCAAGTGCCCGTCTCTCATGTCATGTCACAGTAAAGTATCGGCTGCATTGATTGCCAAGTGCCCGACTCTCATGTCATGTGACAGTAAAGTATCGACTACACTGATTGTCAAGTGCATGACTCTCATGTCACAGTAAAGTATCGGCTACATTGATTGCCAAGTGCCCGACTCTCATGTCACAGTAAAGTATCGGCTACATTGATTGCCAAGTGCCTGACTCTCATGTCACAGTAAAGTATCGGCTACATTGATTGTCAAATGCCTGACTCTCATGTCACAGTAAAGTATCGGCTACATTGATTGCCAAGTGCCCGACTCTCATGTCACAGTAAAGTATCGGCTACATTGATTGCCAAGTGCCCAACTCTCATTTCACGTCACAGTAAAGTATCGGTTACATTGATTGTCAAGTGCCTGACTCTCATGTCATGTTACAGTAAAGTATTGGCTACATTGATTGTCAAGTGCCATACTCTCATGTGACAGTAAAGAATCGGCAGCATTGATTGTCAAATGCCCGACTGTCATGTCACAGTAATGTATCGGCTGCATTGATTGCCAAGTGCCCGACTCTCATGTGACGTCACAGTAAAGTAACGGCTGCATTGATTGTCAAGTGTCTGACTCTCATGTCACAGTAAAGTAATGGCTGCATTGATTGCCAAGTGCCTGACTATCATGTCACAGTAAAGTATCGGCTACATTGATTGTCAAGTGCATGACTCTCATGTCACAGTAAAGTATCGGTACATTGATTGCCAAGTGCCCGACTCTCATGTCACAGTAAAGTATCGGCTACATTGATTGTCAAGTGCTTGACTCTCATGTCACAGTAAAGTATCGGCTACATTGATTGTCAAGTGCCTGACTCTCATGTCACAGTAAAGTATCGGCTACATTGATTGTCAAGTGCTTGACTCTCATGTCACAGTAAAGTATCGGCTACATTGATTGTCAAGTGCCTGACTCTCATGTCATGTCACAGTAAAGTATCGGCTGCATTGATTGTCAAGTGCCAGACTCTCATGTCACGTCACAGTAAAGTATCGGCTGCATTGATTGTCAAGTGCCCGACTCTCATGTCACAGTAAAGTATTGGCTGCATTGATTGTCAAGTGCCAGACTCTCATGTCGAGTAAAGTATCGGCTGCATTGATTGTCAAGTGTCTGACTCTCATGTCACAGTAAAGTATCGGCTGCATTGATTGTCAAGTGCCTGACTCTCATGTCACAGTAAAGTATCGGCTACATTGATTGTCAAGTGCATGACTCTCATGTCACAGTAAAGTATCGGCTACATTGATTGTCAAGTGCATGACTCTCATGTCACAGTAAAGTATCGCTACATTGATTGTCAAGTGCAAAACTCTCATGTCACCAGTAAAGTATCGGCTGCATTGATTGTCAAGTGCCTGACTCTCAGTCATGTCACAGTAAAGTATTGGCTGCATTGATTGTCAAGTGCCTGACTCTCATGTCACGTCACAGTAAAGTATCGGCTACATTGATTGTCAAGTGCCAGACTCTCATGTCATGTCACAGTAAAGTATCGGCTACATTGATTGTCACGTGCCCGACTCTCATGTCATGTCACAGTAAAGTATTGGCTACATTGATTGCCAAGTGCCAGACTCTCACGTCACAGTAAAGTATTGGCTGCATTGATTGTCAAGTGCCCGAATCTCATGTCATGTCACAGTAAAGTATCGGCTACATTGATTGTCAAGTGCCCGACTCTCATGTCACAGTAAAGTATCAGCTACATTGATTGTCAAGTGCCAGACTCTCATGTCACAGTAAAGTATCGGCTACATTGATTGTCAAGTGCCAGACTCTCATGTCATGTCACAGTAAAGTATCGGCTACATTGATTGTCAAGTGCCAGACTCTCATGTCATGTCACAGTAAAGTATCGGCTACATTGATTGTCAAGTGCCAGACTCTCATGTCATGTCACAGTAAAGTATCGGCTGCATTGATTGTCAAGTGTCCAACTCTCATGTGACGTCACAGTAAAGTATCGGCAACATTGATTGTCAAGTGCCTGACTCTCATGTGACGTCACAGTAAAGTATCGGCTGCATTGATTGTCAAGTGCCCGACTCTCATGTCATGTCACAGTAAAGTATTGGCTGCATTGCTTGTCAAGTGCCATACTCTCATGTCATGTCACAGTAAAGTATTGGCTGCATTGATTGTCAAGTGCCAGACTCTCATGTCATGTCACAGTAAAGTATCGGCTGCATTGATTGTTAAGTGTCCGACTCTCATGTCGCAGTAAAGTACATGTATTGGCTACATTGATTGTCAAGTGCCAGACTCTAATGTCATGTCACAGTAAAGTATCGGCTGCATTGATTGTCAAGTGCCCGACTCTCATGTCACAGTAAAGTATTGGCTGCATTGATTGTCAAGTGCCAGACTCTCATGTCATGTCACAATAAAGTATTGGCTGCATTGATTGTCAAGTGCCTGACTCTCATGTCCTGTCACAGTAAAGTATCGGCTGCATTGATTGTCAAGTGCCTGACTCTCATGTCACAGTAAAGTATCGGCTGCATTGATTGTCAAGTGCCTGACTCTCA
Source organism: Archivesica marissinica (assembly GCA_014843695.1). Taxonomy (NCBI): domain Eukaryota; kingdom Metazoa; phylum Mollusca; class Bivalvia; order Venerida; family Vesicomyidae; genus Archivesica; species Archivesica marissinica. Next base: position 729,871 of record CM026400.1, read on the forward strand.
TGTCATGTCACAGTAAAGTATCGGCTGCATTGGTTGTCAAGTGACTAACTCTCATGTCACAGTAAAGTATCGGCTGCATTGATTGTCAAGTGCACGACTCTCATGTCACAGTAAAGTATCGGCTGCATTGATTGTCAAGTGCCTGACTCTCATGTCATGTCACAGTAAAGTATCGGCTGCATTGGTTGTCAAGTGACTAACTCTCATGTCACAGTAAAGTATCGGCTGCATTGATTGTCAAGTGCCCGACTCTCATGTCATGTCACAGTAAAGTATCGGCTGCATTGATTGTCAAGTGCCCGACTCTCATGTCACAGTAAAGTATCGGCTACATTGATTGTCAAGTGCCCGAATCTCATGTCATGACACAGTAGAGTATCGGCTACATTGATTGTCAAGTGCCTGACTCGTATGTCACGTCACAGTAAAGTATCGGCTGCATTGATTGTCAAGTGCTCGACTCTCATGTCACAGTAAAGTATCGGCTACATTGATTGTCAAGTGCCTGACTCTCATGTCACAGTAAAGTATCTGCTGCATTGATTGTCAAGTGCCCGACTCTCATGTCACAGTAAAGTAATGGCTGCATTGATTGTCAAGTGCCTGACTCTCATGTCACAGTAAAGTATTGGCTGCATTGATTGTCAAGTGCCTGACTCTCATGTCATGTCACAGTAAAGTATCGGCTACATTGATTGTCAAGTGCATGACTCTCATGTCACAGTAAAGTATCGGCTACATTGATTGTCAAGTGCAAAACTCTCATGTCACAGTAAAGTAACAGCTGCATTGATTGTCAAGTGCATGACTCTCACGTCATGTCACAGTAAAGTATTGTCTGCATTGATTGCCAAGTGCCTGACTCTCATGTCATGTCACAGTAAAGTATCGGCTGCATTGATTGTCAAGTGTCCGACTCTCATGTCACGTCACAGTAAAGTATTGGCTGCATTGATTGTCAAGTGCCCGACTCTCATGTCATGTCACAGTAAAGTATCGGCTGCATTGATTGTCAAGTGCCCGACTCTCATGTCATGTCACAGTAAAGTATCGGCTACATTGATTGCCAAGTGCCAGACTCTCATGTCATGTCACAGTAAAGTATCGGCTACATTGATTGTCACGTGCCCGACTCTCATGTCATGTCACAGTAAAGTATTGGCTACATTGAGTGCCAAGTGCCAGACTCTCACGTCACAGTAAAGTATTGGCTGCATTGATTGTCAAGTGCCCGAATCTCATGTCATGTCACAGTAAAGTATCGGCTACATTGATTGTCAAGTGCCCGACTCTCATGTCACAGTAAAGTATCAGCTACATTGATTGTCAAGTGCCAGACTCTCATGTCATGTCACAGTAAAGTATCGGCTACATTGATTGTCAAGTGCATGACTCTCATGTCACAGTAAAGTATCGGCTACATTGATTGTCAAGTGCATGACTCTCATGTCACAGTAAAGTATCGGCTACATTGATTGGCAAGTGCCCGAATCTCATGACACGGTAAAGTATCGGCTACATTGATTGCCAAGTGCCCGACTCTCATGTCACAGTAAAGTATCGGCTACATTGATTGTCAAGTGCTTGACTCTCATGTCACAGTAAAGTATCGGCTACATTGATTGTCAAGTGCATGACTCTCATGTGACAGTAATGAATCGGCAGCATTGATTGTCAAGTGCCCGACTGTCATGTCATGTCACAGTAATGTATCGGCTGCATTGATTGCCAAGTGCCCGACTCTCATGTGACGTCACAGTAAAGTAACGGCTGCATTGATTGCCAAGTGCCCGACTCTCATGTCACAGTAAAGTATAGGCTACATTGATTGTCAAGTGCTTGACTCTCATGTCACAGTAAAGTATCGGCTACATTGATTGTCAAGTGCATGACTCTCATGTCACAGTAAAGTATCGGCTACATTGATTGTCAAGTGCAAAACTCTCATGTCACAGTAAAGTAACAGCTGCATTGATTGTCAAGTGCATGACTCTCACGTCATGTCACAGTAAAGTATTGGCTGCATTGATTGTCAAGTGCCTGACTCTCATGTCACAGTAAAGTATCGGCTACATTGATTGTCAAGTGCCAGACTCTCAAGTCACAGTAAAGTATCGGCTGCATTGATTGTCAAGTGTCCGACTCTCATGTCACGTCACAGTAAAGTATTGGCTGCATTGATTGTCAAGTGCCCGACTCTCATGTCATGTCACAGTAAAGTATCGGCTGCATTGATTGTCAAGTGCCCGACTCTCATGTCATGTCACAGTAAAGTATCGGCTACATTGATTGTCAAGTGCCCGACTCTCATGTCATGTCACAGTAAAGTATTGGCTACATTGAGTGCCAAGTGCCAGACTCTCACGTCACAGTAAAGTATTGGCTGCATTGATTGTCAAGTGCCCGAATCTCATGTCATGTCACAGTAAAGTATCGGCTACATTGATTGTCAAGTGCCCGACTCTCATGTCACAGTAAAGTATCAGCTACATTGATTGTCAAGTGCCAGACTCTCATGTCACAGTAAAGTATCGGTTACATTGATTGTCAAGTGCCAGACTCTCATGTCATGTCACAGTAAAGTATCGGCTACATTGATTGTCAAGTGCCAGACTCTCATGTCATGTCACAGTAAAGTATCAGCTACATTGATTGTCAAGTGCCAGACTCTCATGTCATGTCACAGTAAAGTATCGGCTGCATTGATTGTCAAGTGTCCACTCTCATGTGACGTCACAGTAAAGTATCGGCAACATTGATTGTCAAGTGCCTGACTCTCATGTGACGTCACAGTAAAGTATCGGCTGCATTGATTGTCAAGTGCCCGACTCTCATGTCATGTCACAGTAAAGTATTGGCTGCATTGCTTGTCAAGTGCCATACTCTTATGTCATGTCACAGTAAAGTATTGGCTGCATTGATTGTCAAGTGCCAGACTCTCATGTCATGTCACAGTAAAGTATCGGCTGCATTGATTGTTAAGTGTCCGACTCTCATGTCGCAGTAAAGTACATGTATTGGCTACATTGATTGTCAAGTGCCAGACTCTAATGTCATGTCACAGTAAAGTATCGGCTGCATTGATTGTCAAGTGCCCGACTCTCATGTCACAGTAAAGTATTGGCTGCATTGATTGTCAAGTGCCAGACTCTCATGTCATGTCACAGTAAAGTATTGGCTGCATTGATTGTCAAGTGCCTGACTCTCATGTCATGTCACAGTAAAGTATCGGCTGCATTGATTGTCAAGTGCCCGACTCTCATGTCACAGTAAAGTATCGGCTGCATTGATTGTCAAGTGCCTGACTCTCATGTCATGTCACAGTAAAGTATCGGCTGCATTGGTTGTCAAGTGACTAACTCTCATGTCACAGTAAAGTATCGGCTGCATTGATTGTCAAGTGCCCGACTCTCATGTCATGTCACAGTAAAGTATCGGCTGCATTGATTGTTAAGTGTCCGACTCTCATGTCGCAGTAAAGTACTGTTTGGCTACATTGATTGTCAAGTGCCAGACTCTAATGTCATGTCACAGTAAAGTATCGGCTGCATTGATTGTCAAGTGCCCGACTCTCATGTCACAGTAAAGTATTGGCTGCATTGATTGTCAAGTGCCAGACTCTCATGTCATGTCACAATAAAGTATTGGCTGCATTGATTGTCAAGTGCCTGACTCTCATGTCATGTCACAGTAAAGTATCGGCTGCATTGATTGTCAAGTGCCCGACTCTCATGTCACAGTAAAGTATCGGCTGCATTGATTGTCAAGTGCCTGACTCTCATGTCATGTCACAGTAAAGTATCGGCTGCATTGGTTGTCAAGTGACTAACTCTCATGTCACAGTAAAGTATCGGCTGCATTGATTGTCAAGTGCCCGACTCTCATGTCATGTCACAGTAAAGTATCGGCTGCATTGATTGTCAAGTGCCCGACTCTCATGTCACAGTAAAGTATCGGCTACATTGATTGTCAAGTGCCCGAATCTCATGTCATGTCACAGTAGAGTATCGGCTACATTGATTGTCAAGTGCCTGACTCGTATGTCACGTCACAGTAAAGTATCGGCTGCATTGATTGTCAAGTGCTCGACTCTCAGGTCACAGTAAAGTATTGGCTACATTGATTGTCAAGTGCCTGACTCTCATGTCATGTCACAGTAAAGTATCGGCTGCATTGATTGTCAAGTGCCGACAATCATGTCACAGTAAAGTATTGGCTGCATTGATTGTCAAGTGCCTGACTCTCATGTCACAGTAAAGTATCGGCTACATTGATTGTCAAGTGCCTGACTCTCATGTCACAGTAAAGTATCTGCTGCATTGATTGTCAAGTGCCCGACTCTCATGTCACAGTAAAGTAATGGCTGCATTGATTGTCAAGTGCCTGACTCTCATGTCACAGTAAAGTATTGGCTGCATTGATTGTCAAGTGCCTGACTCTCATGTCATGTCACAGTAAAGTATCGGCTACATTGATTGTCAAGTGCATGACTCTCATGTCACAGTAAAGTATCGGCTACATTGATTGTCAAGTGCATGACTCTCATGTCACAGTAAAGTATCGGCTACATTGATTGGCAAGTGCCCGACTCTCATGACACGGTAAAGTATCGGCTACATTGATTGCCAAGTGCCCGACTCTCATGTCACAGTAAAGTATCGGCTACATTGATTGTCAAGTGCTTGACTCTCATGTCACAGTAAAGTATCGGCTACATTGATTGTCAAGTGCCTGACTCTCATGTCACAGTAAAGTATCGGCTACATTGATTGTCAAGTGCAGACTCTCATGTCACAGTAAGTAGCTGCATTGATGCAAGTGCCCGACTCTCATGTCACAGTAAAGTATCGGCTACATTGATTGTCAAGTGCTTGACTCTCATGTCACAGTAAAGTATCGGCTACATTGATTGTCAAGTGCATGACTCTCATGTCACAGTAAAGTATCGGCTACATTGATTGTCAAGTGCAAAACTCTCATGTCACAGTAAAGTAACAGCTGCATTGATTGCCAAGTGCCCGACTCTCATGTCACAGTAAAGTATCGGCTACATTGATTGTCAAGTGCTTGACTCTCATGTCACAGTAAAGTATCGGCTACATTGATTGTCAAGTGCCTGACTCTCATGTCACAGTAAAGTATCGGCTACATTGATTGTCAAGTGCAAAACTCTCATGTCACAGTAAAGTACGCTGCATTGATTGTCAAGTGCTGACTCTCAGTCATGTCACAGTAAAGTATTGCTGCATTGATTGCAAGTGCCAGACTCTCATGTCACAGTAAAGTATCGGCTACATTGATTGTCAAGTGCCAGACTCTCAAGTCACAGTAAAGTATCGGCTGCATTGATTGTCAAGTGCCCGACTCTCATGTCACGTCACAGTAAAGTATTGGCTGCATTGATTGTCAAGTGCCAGACTCTCATGTCATGTCACAGTAAAGTATCGGCTGCATTGATTGTCAAGTGCCAGACTCTCATGTCATGTCACAGTAAAGTATCGGCTACATTGATTGTCAAGTGCCAGACTCTCATGTCATGTCACAGTAAAGTATTGGCTACATTGATTGTCAAGTGCCAGACTCTCACGTCACAGTAAAGTATTGGCTGCATTGATTGTCAAGTGCCCGACTCTCATGTCATGTCACAGTAAAGTATCGGCTACATTGATTGTCAAGTGCCAGACTCTCATGTCACAGTAAAGTATCGGCTACATTGATTGTCAAGTGCCAGACTCTCATGTCACAGTAAAGTATCGGCTACATTGATTGTCAAGTGCCAGACTCTCATGTCACGTCACAGTAAAGTATCGGCTACATTGATTGTCAAGTGCCAGACTCTCATGTCATGTCACAGTAAAGTATCGGCTACATTGATTGTCAAGTGCCAGACTCTCATGTCACGTCACAGTAAAGTATCGGCTGCATTGATTGTCAAGTGCCAGACTCTCATGTCACGTCACAGTAAAGTATCGGCTGCATTGATTGTCAAGTGCCAGACTCTCATGTCACGTCACAGTAAAGTATTGGCTGCATTGATTGTCAAGTGCCAGACTCTCATGTCACGTCACAGTAAAGTATTGGCTGCATTGATTGTCAAGTGCCAGACTCTCATGTCACGTCACAGTAAAGTATTGGCTGCATTGATTGTCAAGTGCCAGACTCTCATGTCACGTCACAGTAAAGTATCGGCTGCATTGATTGTCAAGTGCCACTCTCATGTCACCTACATTGATTGTCAAGTGCCAGACTCTCATGTCACGTCACAGTAAAGTATCGGCTACATTGATTGTCAAGTGCCAGACTCTCATGTCACAGTAAAGTATCGGCTACATTGATGGTCAAGTGCCAGACTCTCATGTCATGTCACAGTAAAGTATTGGCTGCATTGATTGTCAAGTGCCAGACTCTCATGTCACAGTAAAGTATCGGCTACATTGATTGTCATGTGCCAGACTCTCATGTCACGTCACAATAAAGTATTGGCTGCATTGATTGTCAAGTGTCCGACTTTCATGTCACAGTAAAGTATCAGCTATATTGATTGTCAAGTGCCCGACTCTCATGTCACGTCACAGTAAAGTATCGGCTGCATTGATTGTCAAGTGCCAGACTCTTATGTCACGTCACAGTAAAGTATCGGCTGCATTGATTGTCAAGTGTCCAACTCTCATGTGACGTCACAGTAAAGTATCTGCTACATTGATTGTCAAGTGCCAGACTCTCACATCACAGTAAAGTATTGGCTACATTGATTGTCAAGTGCCCAACTCTCATGTGACGTTACAGTAAAGTATCGGCTACATTGATTGTCAGGTGCCAGACTCTCATGTCACGTCACAGTAAAGTATCGGCTGCATTGATTGTCAAGTGCCAGACTCTCATGTCACAGTAAATTATTGGCTGCATTGATCGTCAAGTGCCTGACTCTCATTTCACAGTAAAGTATCGGCTGCATTGATTGTCAAGTGCCAGACTCTCATGTCATGTCACAGTAAAGTATCGGCTGCATTGATTGTCAAGTGCCAGACTCTCATGTCATGTCACAGTAAAGTATCGGCTACATTGATTGTCAAGTGCCCGACTCTCATGTCATGTCACAGTAAAGTATCGGCTACATTAATTGTCAAGTGCCCGACTCTCATGTCACAGTAAAGTATCGGCTACATTGATTGTCAAGTGCCCGACTCTCATGTCATGTCACAGTAAAGTATCGGCTGCATTGATTGTCAAGTGCCAGACTCTCATGTTATGTCACAGTAAAGTATCGGCTCATTGATTGTCAAGTGCGACTCTCAGGTCACAGTAAAGTATGGCTACATTGATTGTCAAGTGCCAGACTCTCATGTCACGTCACAGTAAAGTATTGGCTGCATTGATTGTCAAGTGCCAGACTATCATGTCACAGTAAAGTATTGGCTGCATTGATTGTCAAGTGCCAGACTCTCATGTCACAGTAAAGTATTGGCTGCATTGATTGTCAAGTGCCAGACTCTCATGTCACAGTAAAGTATGGCTGCATTGATTGTCAAGTGCCCGACTCTCATGTCACAGTAAAGTATTGGCTGCATTGATTGTCAAGTGCCAGACTCTCATGTCACAGTAAAGTATTGGCTGCATTGATTGTCAAGTGCCTGACTCTCATGTCACGTCACAGTAAAGTATCGGCTACATTGATTGTCAAGTGCCAGACTCTCATGTCACGGTAAAGTATCGGCTACATTGATTGTCAAGTGCCGACTCTCATGTCACAGTAAAGTATCGGCTACATTGATTGTCAAGTGCCAGACTCTCATGTCACGGTAAAGTATCGGCTACATTGATTGTCAAGTGCCGACTCTCATGTCACAGTAAAGTATCGGCTACATTGATTGTCAAGTGCCAGACTCTCATGTCACAGTAAAGTATCGGCTACATTGATTGTCAAGTGCCAGACTCTCATGTCACAGTAAAGTATCGGCTACATTGATTGTCAAGTGCCAGACTCTCATGTCACAGTAAAGTATCGGCTGCATTGATTGTCAAGTGCCGACTCTCATGTCATGTCACAGTAAAGTATTGGCTGCATTGATTGTCAAGTGCCAGACTCTCATGTCACAGTAAAGTATCGGCTACATTGATTGTCAAGTGCCGACTCTCAAGTCACAGTAAAGTATCGGCTGCATTGATTGTCAAGTGCCAGACTCTCATGTCACGTCACAGTAAAGTATTGGCTGCATTGATTGTCAAGTGCCAGACTCTCATGTCACGTCACAGTAAAGTATCGGCTGCATTGATTGTCAAGTGCCGACTCTCATGTCACAGTAAAGTATCGGCTACATTGATTGTCAAGTGCCAGACTCTCATGTCACGTCACAGTAAAGTATCGGCTACATTGATTGTCAAGTGCCAGACTCTCATGTCAGTCACAGTAAAGTATTGGCTGCATTGATTGTCAAGTGCCTGACTCTCATTTCACAGTAAAGTATCGGCTGCATTGATTGTCAAGTGCCAGACTCTCATGTCATGTCACAGTAAAGTATCGGCTGCATTGATTGTCAAGTGCCAGACTCTCATGTCATGTCACAGTAAAGTATCGGCTACATTGATTGTCAAGTGCCCGACTCTCATGTCATGTCACAGTAAAGTATCGGCTACATTGATTGTCAAGTGCCCGACTCTCATGTCACAGTAAAGTATCGGCTACATTGATTGTCAAGTGCCCGACTCTCATGTCATGTCACAGTAAAGTATCGGCTGCATTGATTGTCAAGTGCCAGACTCTCATGTTATGTCACAGTAAAGTATCGGCTACATTGATTGTCAAGTGCCAGACTCTCATGTCACGTCACAGTAAAGTATTGGCTGCATTGATTGTCAAGTGTCCGACTTTCATGTCATGTCACAGTAAAGTATCGGCTACATTGATTGTCAAGTGCCAGACTCTCATGTCATGTCACAGTAAAGTATCGGCTGCATTGATTGTCAAGTGCCCGACTCTCATGTCACAGTAAAGTATGGCTGCATTGATTGTCAAGTGCCACTCTCATGTCATGTCACAGTAAAGTATTGGCTGCATTGATTGTCAAGTGCCCGACTCTCATGTCACGTCACAGTAAAGTATCGGCTGCATTGATTGTCAAGTGCCTGACTCTCATGTCACAGTAAAGTGGCTCATTGATGTCAAGTGCCGACTCTCAGTCACAGTAAAGTATCGGCATTGATGTCAAGTGCCGACTCTCATGTCACAGTAAAGTATCGGCTACATTGATTGTCAAGTGCCAGACTCTCATGTCAGTCACAGTAAAGTATCGGCTACATTGATTGTCAAGTGCCAGACTCTCATGTCACAGTAAAGTATCGGCTACATTGATTGTCAAGTGCCAGACTCTCATGTCACGTCACAGTAAAGTATCGGCTACATTGATTGTCAAGTGCCAGACTCTCATGTCACGTCACAGTAAAGTATCGGCTACATTGATTGTCAAGTGCCAGACTCTCATGTCACGTCACAGTAAAGTATTGGCTGCATTGATTGTCAAGTGCCAGACTCTCATGTCACGTCACAGTAAAGTATCGGCTGCATTGATTGTCAAGTGCCAGACTCTCATGTCACAGTAAAGTATCGGCTACATTGATTGTCAAGTGCCGACTCTCATGTCACAGTAAAGTATCGGCTACATTGATTGTCAAGTGCCTGACTCTCATGTCACAGTAAAGTATCGGCTACATTGATTGTCAAGTGCCCGACTCTCATGTCACGGTAAAGTATCGGCTACATTGATTGCCAAGTGCCCGACTCTCATGTCACAGTAAAGTATCGGCTACATTGATTGTCAAGTGCCTGACTCTCATGTCACAGTAAAGTATCGGCTACATTGATTGTCAAGTGCATGACTCTCATGTCACAGTAAAGTATCGGCTACATTGATTGTCAAGTGCAAAACTCTCATGTCACAGTAAAGTAACAGCTGCATTGATTGCAAGTGCCGACTCTCATGTCACAGTAAAGTATCGGCTACATTGATTGTCAAGTGCTTGACTCTCATGTCACAGTAAAGTATCGGCTACATTGATTGTCAAGTGCATGACTCTCATGTCACAGTAAAGTATCGGCTACATTGATTGTCAAGTGCAAAACTCTCATGTCACAGTAAAGTAACAGCTGCATTGATTGTCAAGTGCATGACTCTCACGTCATGTCACAGTAAAGTATTGTCTGCATTGATTGCCAAGTGCCAGACTCTCATGTCACAGCAACGTATCGGCTACATTGATAGTCAAGTGCCAGACTCTCAAGTCACAGTAAAGTATCGGCTGCATTGATTGTCAAGTGTCCGACTCTCATGTCACGTCACAGTAAAGTATTGGCTGCATTGATTGTCAAGTGCCCGACTCTCATGTCATGTCACAGTAAAGTATCGGCTGCATTGATTGTCAAGTGCCCGACTCTCATGTCATGTCACAGTAAAGTATCGGCTACATTGATTGTCAAGTGCCAGACTCTCATGTCATGTCACAGTAAAGTATCGGCTACATTGATTGTCACGTGCCCGACTCTCATGTCATGTCACAGTAAAGTATTGGCTACATTGAGTGCCAAGTGCCAGACTCTCACGTCACAGTAAAGTATTGGCTGCATTGATTGTCAAGTGCCCGAATCTCATGTCATGTCACAGTAAAGTATCGGCTACATTGATTGTCAAGTGCCCGACTCTCATGTCACAGTAAAGTATCAGCTACATTGATTGTCAAGTGCCAGACTCTCATGTCACAGTAAAGTATCGGTTACATTGATTGTCAAGTGCCAGACTCTCATGTCATGTCACAGTAAAGTATCGGCTACATTGATTGTCAAGTGCCAGACTCTCATGTCATGTCACAGTAAAGTATCAGCTACATTGATTGTCAAGTGCCAGACTCTCATGTCATGTCACAGTAAAGTATCGGCTGCATTGATTGTCAAGTGTCCAACTCTCATGTGACGTCACAGTAAAGTATCGGCTACATTGATTGTCAAGTGCCTGACTCTCATGTGACGTCACAGTAAAGTATCGGCTGCATTGATTGTCAAGTGCCCGACTCTCATGTCATGTCACAGTAAAGTATTGGCTGCATTGCTTGTCAAGTGCCATACTCTCATGTCATGTCACAGTAAAGTATTGGCTGCATTGATTGTCAAGTGCCAGACTCTCATGTCATGTCACAGTAAAGTATCGGCTGCATTGATTGTCAAGTGCCGACTCTCATGTCCGTAAAGTAAGTATTGGCTACATTGATTGTCAAGTGCCAGACTCTCATGTCATGTCACAGTAAAGTATCGGCTACATTGATTGTCAAGTGCCCGACTCTCATGTCACAGTAAAGTATTGGCTGCATTGATTGTCAAGTGCCAGACTCTCATGTCATGTCACAGTAAAGTATCGGCTGCATTGATTGTCAAGTGCCTGACTCTCATGTCATGTCACAGTAAAGTATCGGCTGCATTGATTGTCAAGTGCCCGACTCTCATGTCACAGTAAAGTATCGGCTGCATTGATTGTCAAGTGCCTGACTCTCATGTCATGTCACAGTAAAGTATCGGCTGCATTGATTGTCAAGTGCCTGACTCACATGTCACAGTAAAGTATCGGCTGCATTGATTGTCAAGTGTCCCACTCTCATGTCACAGTAAAGTATTGGCTACATTGATTGTCAAGTGCCTGATTCTCATGTCACAGTAATGTATTGGCTACATTGATTGTCAAGTGCCCAACTCTCATGTCATGTGACAGTAAAGTATCGGCTGCATTGATTGTCAAGTGTCCCACTCTCATGTCACAGTAAAGTATCGGCTGCATTGATTGTCAAGTGTCCCACTCTCATGTCACAGTAAAGTATCGGCTGCATTGATTGTCAAGTGCCCGACTCTCATGTCACGTCACAGTAAAGTATTGGCTACATTGATTGTCAAGTGCCTGACTCTCATGTCACGTCACAGTAAAGTATCGGCTGCATTGATTGTCAAGTGCCCAACTCTCATGTCACGTCACAGTAAAGTATCGGCTGCATTGATTGTCATGTGCCCGACTCTCATGTCACAGTAAAGTATCGGCTACAATGATTGTCAAGTGCCCGACCCTCATGTCATGTCACAGTAAAGTATCGGCTACATTGATTGTCAAGTGCGAGACTCTCATGTCACAGTAAAGTATCGGCTACATTGATTGTCAAGTGCCCGACTCTCATGTCACAGTAAAGTATCGGCTACATTGATTGTCAAGTGCCAGACTATCATGTCACGTCACAGTAAAGCATTGGCTGAGTTGATTGTCAAGTGCCCGACTCTCATGTCATGTCACAGTAAAGTATCGGATGCATTGATTGTCAAGTGCCTGACTCTCATGTCATGTCACAGTAAAGTATTGGCTACATTGATTGTCAAGTGCCCGTCTCTCATGTCATGTCACAGTAAAGTATCGGCTGCATTGATTGCCAAGTGCCCGACTCTCATGTCATGTGACAGTAAAGTATCGACTACACTGATTGTCAAGTGCATGACTCTCATGTCACAGTAAAGTATCGGCTACATTGATTGCCAAGTGCCCGACTCTCATGTCACAGTAAAGTATCGGCTACATTGATTGCCAAGTGCCTGACTCTCATGTCACAGTAAAGTATCGGCTACATTGATTGTCAAATGCCTGACTCTCATGTCACAGTAAAGTATCGGCTACATTGATTGCCAAGTGCCCGACTCTCATGTCACAGTAAAGTATCGGCTACATTGATTGCCAAGTGCCCAACTCTCATTTCACGTCACAGTAAAGTATCGGTTACATTGATTGTCAAGTGCCTGACTCTCATGTCATGTTACAGTAAAGTATTGGCTACATTGATTGTCAAGTGCCATACTCTCATGTGACAGTAAAGAATCGGCAGCATTGATTGTCAAATGCCCGACTGTCATGTCACAGTAATGTATCGGCTGCATTGATTGCCAAGTGCCCGACTCTCATGTGACGTCACAGTAAAGTAACGGCTGCATTGATTGTCAAGTGTCTGACTCTCATGTCACAGTAAAGTAATGGCTGCATTGATTGCCAAGTGCCTGACTATCATGTCACAGTAAAGTATCGGCTACATTGATTGTCAAGTGCATGACTCTCATGTCACAGTAAAGTATCGGTACATTGATTGCCAAGTGCCCGACTCTCATGTCACAGTAAAGTATCGGCTACATTGATTGTCAAGTGCTTGACTCTCATGTCACAGTAAAGTATCGGCTACATTGATTGTCAAGTGCCTGACTCTCATGTCACAGTAAAGTATCGCTCATTGATTGTCAAGTGCTGACTCTCATGTCACAGTAAAGTATCGGCTACATTGATTGTCAAGTGCTGACTCTCATGTCACAGTAAAGTATCGGCTACATTGATTGTCAAGTGCCAACTCTCATGTGTCACAGTAAAGTATCGGCTGCATTGATTGTCAAGTGCAGACTCTCATGTCATGTCACAGTAAAGTATCGGCTGCATTGATTGTCAAGTGCCAGACTCTCATGTCACAGTAAAGTATCGGCTACATTGATTGTCAAGTGCCAGACTCTCATGTCACAGTAAAGTATCGGCTGCATTGATTGTCAAGTGCCCGACTCTCATGTCACGTCACAGTAAAGTATCGGCTGCATTGATTGTCAAGTGCCAGACTCTCATGTCATGTCACAGTAAAGTATCGGCTGCATTGATTGTCAAGTGCCCGACTCTCATGTCATGTCACAGTAAAGTATCGGCTACATTGATTGTCAAGTGCCAGACTCTCATGTCATGTCACAGTAAAGTATCGGCTACATTGATTGTCACGTGCCCGACTCTCATGTCATGTCACAGTAAAGTATTGGCTACATTGAGTGCCAAGTGCCAGACTGTCACGTCACAGTAAAGTATTGGCTGCATTGATTGTCAAGTGCCCGAATCTCATGTCATGTCACAGTAAAGTATCGGCTACATTGATTGTCAAGTGCCCGACTCTCATGTCACAGTAAAGTATCAGCTACATTGATTGTCAAGTGCCAGACTCTCATGTCACAGTAAAGTATCGGTTACATTGATTGTCAAGTGCCAGACTCTCATGTCATGTCACAGTAAAGTATCGGCTACATTGATTGTCAAGTGCCAGACTCTCATGTCATGTCACAGTAAAGTATCAGCTACATTGATTGTCAAGTGCCAGACTCTCATGTCATGTCACAGTAAAGTATCGGCTGCATTGATTGTCAAGTGTCCAACTCTCATGTGACGTCACAGTAAAGTATCGGCAACATTGATTGTCAAGTGCCTGACTCTCATGTGACGTCACAGTAAAGTATCGGCTGCATTGATTGTCAAGTGCCCGACTCTCATGTCATGTCACAGTAAAGTATTGGCTGCATTGCTTGTCAAGTGCCATACTCTCATGTCATGTCACAGTAAAGTATTGGCTGCATTGATTGTCAAGTGCCAGACTCTCATGTCATGTCACAGTAAAGTATCGGCTGCATTGATTGTTAAGTGTCCGACTCTCATGTCGCAGTAAAGTACATGTATTGGCTACATTGATTGTCAAGTGCCAGACTCTAATGTCATGTCACAGTAAAGTATCGGCTGCATTGATTGTCAAGTGCCCGACTCTCATGTCACAGTAAAGTATTGGCTGCATTGATTGTCAAGTGCCAGACTCTCATGTCATGTCACAATAAAGTATTGGCTGCATTGATTGTCAAGTGCCTGACTCTCATGTCCTGTCACAGTAAAGTATCGGCTGCATTGATTGTCAAGTGCCTGACTCTCATGTCACAGTAAAGTATCGGCTGCATTGATTGTCAAGTGCCTGACTCTCATGTCATGTCACAGTAAAGTATCGGCTGCATTGGTTGTCAAGTGACTAACTCTCATGTCACAGTAAAGTATCGGCTGCATTGATTGTCAAGTGCCCGACTCTCATGTCACAGTAAAGTATCGGCTGCATTGATTGTCAAGTGCCCGACTCTCATGTCATGTCACAGTAAAGTATCGGCTGCATTGTTGTCAAGTGCTACTCTCATGTCACAGTAAAGTATCGGCTACATTGATTGTCAAGTGCCCGACTCTCATGTCATGTCACAGTAAAGTATCGGCTGCATTGATTGTCAAGTGCCCGACTCTCATGTCACAGTAAAGTATCGGCTACATTGATTGTCAAGTGCCCGACTCTCATGTCATGTCACAGTAAAGTATCGGCTACATTGATTGTCAAGTGCCTGACTCGTATGTCACGTCACAGTAAAGTATCGGCTGCATTGATTGTCAAGTGCCCGACTCTCATGTCACAGTAAAGTATCGGCTACATTGATTGTCAAGTGCCTGACTCTCATGTCACAGTAAAGTATCTGCTGCATTGATTGTCAAGTGCCCGACTCTCATGTCACAGTAAAGTAATGGCTGCATTGATTGTCAAGTGCCTGACTCTCATGTCACAGTAAAGTATTGGCTGCATTGATTGTCAAGTGCCTGACTCTCATGTCATGTCACAGTAAAGTATCGGCTACATTGATTGTCAAGTGCATGACTCTCATGTCACAGTAAAGTATCGGCTACATTGATTGTCAAGTGCAAGACTCTCATGTCACAGTAAAGTATCGGCTGCATTGATTGTCAAGTGCCTGACTCTCAGTCATGTCACAGTAAAGTATTGGCTGCATTGATTGTCAAGTGCCTGACTCTCATGTCAGTCACAGTAAAGTATCGGCTGCATTGATTGTCAAGTGCCAGACTCTCATGTCACGTCACAGTAAAGTATTGGCTGCATTGATTGTCAAGTGCCAGACTCTCATGTCATGTCACAGTAAAGTATCGGCTGCATTGATTGTCAAGTGCCCGACTCTCATGTCATGTCACAGTAAAGTATCGGCTACATTGATTGTCAAGTGCCAGACTCTCATGTCATGTCACAGTAAAGTATCGGCTACATTGATTGTCAAGTGCCCGACTCTCATGTCATGTCACAGTAAAGTATTGGCTACATTGATTGTCAAGTGCCAGACTCTCACGTCACAGTAAAGTATTGGCTGCATTGATTGTCAAGTGCCCGAATCTCATGTCATGTCACAGTAAAGTATCGGCTACATTGATTGTCAAGTGCCCGACTCTCATGTCACAGTAAAGTATCAGCTACATTGATTGTCAAGTGCCAGACTCTCATGTCATGTCACAGTAAAGTATCGGCTACATTGATTGTCAAGTGCCTGACTCTCATGTCACAGTAAAGTATCGGCTACATTGATTGTCAAGTGCCTGACTCTCATGTCACAGTAAAGTATCGGCTACATTGATTGTCAAGTGCCCGACTCTCATGTCACGGTAAAGTATCGGCTACATTGATTGCCAAGTGCCCGACTCTCATGTCACAGTAAAGTATCGGCTACATTGATTGTCAAGTGCCTGACTCTCATGTCACAGTAAAGTATCGGCTACATTGATTGTCAAGTGCATGACTCTCATGTGACAGTAAAGTATCGGCTACATTGATTGTCAAGTGCCCGACTTCATGTCATGTCACAGTAAAGTATCGGCTACATTGATTGTCAAGTGCCAGACTCTCATGTACTCACAGTAAAGTAACGGCTGCATTGATTGCCAAGTGCCCGACTCTCATGTCACAGTAAAGTATCGGCTACATTGATTGTCAAGTGCTTGACTCTCATGTCACAGTAAAGTATCGGCTACATTGATTGTCAAGTGCATGACTCTCATGTCACAGTAAAGTATCGGCTACATTGATTGTCAAGTGCAAAACTCTCATGTCACAGTAAAGTAACAGCTGCATTGATTGTCAAGTGCATGACTCTCACGTCATGTCACAGTAAAGTATTGTCTGCATTGATTGCCAAGTGCCTGACTCTCATGTCACAGCAACGTATCGGCTACATTGATAGTCAAGTGCCAGACTCTCAAGTCACAGTAAAGTATCGGCTGCATTGATTGTCAAGTGTCCGACTCTCATGTCACGTCACAGTAAAGTATTGGCTGCATTGATTGTCAAGTGCCCGACTCTCATGTCATGTCACAGTAAAGTATCGGCTGCATTGATTGTCAAGTGCCCGACTCTCATGTCATGTCACAGTAAAGTATCGGCTACATTGATTGTCACGTGCCCGACTCTCATGTCATGTCACAGTAAAGTATTGGCTACATTGAGTGCCAAGTGCCAGACTCTCACGTCACAGTAAAGTATTGGCTGCATTGATTGTCAAGTGCCCGAATCTCATGTCATGTCACAGTAAAGTATCGGCTACATTGATTGTCAAGTGCCCGACTCTCATGTCACAGTAAAGTATCAGCTACATTGATTGTCAAGTGCCAGACTCTCATGTCACAGTAAAGTATCGGTTACATTGATTGTCAAGTGCCAGACTCTCATGTCATGTCACAGTAAAGTATCGGCTACATTGATTGTCAAGTGCCAGACTCTCATGTCATGTCACAGTAAAGTATCAGCTACATTGATTGTCAAGTGCCAGACTCTCATGTCATGTCACAGTAAAGTATCGGCTGCATTGATTGTCAAGTGTCCAACTCTCATGTGACGTCACAGTAAAGTATCGGCAACATTGATTGTCAAGTGCCTGACTCTCATGTGACGTCACAGTAAAGTATCGGCTGCATTGATTGTCAAGTGCCCGACTCTCATGTCATGTCACAGTAAAGTATTGGCTGCATTGCTTGTCAAGTGCCATACTCTCATGTCATGTCACAGTAAAGTATTGGCTGCATTGATTGTCAAGTGCCAGACTCTCATGTCATGTCACAGTAAAGTATCGGCTGCATTGATTGTTAAGTGTCCGACTCTCATGTCGCAGTAAAGTACATGTATTGGCTACATTGATTGTCAAGTGCCAGACTCTAATGTCATGTCACAGTAAAGTATCGGCTGCATTGATTGTCAAGTGCCCGACTCTCATGTCACAGTAAAGTATTGGCTGCATTGATTGTCAAGTGCCAGACTCTCATGTCATGTCACAATAAAGTATTGGCTGCATTGATTGTCAAGTGCCTGACTCTCATGTCATGTCACAGTAAAGTATCGGCTGCATTGATTGTCAAGTGCCCGACTCTCATGTCACAGTAAAGTATCGGCTGCATTGATTGTCAAGTGCCTGACTCTCATGTCATGTCACAGTAAAGTATCGGCTGCATTGGTTGTCAAGTGACTAACTCTCATGTCACA
Organism: Archivesica marissinica; assembly: GCA_014843695.1. Taxonomy (NCBI): domain Eukaryota; kingdom Metazoa; phylum Mollusca; class Bivalvia; order Venerida; family Vesicomyidae; genus Archivesica; species Archivesica marissinica. Next base: position 748,069 of record CM026400.1, read on the forward strand.
GTAAAGTATCGGCTGCATTGATTGTCAAGTGCCCGACTCTCATGTCATGTCACAGTAAAGTATCGGCTGCATTGATTGTCAAGTGCCCGACTCTCATGTCCAGTAAAGTAATGTATTGGCTACATTGATTGTCAAGTGCCAGACTCTCATGTCATGTCACAGTAAAGTATCGGCTACATTGATTGTCAAGTGCCCGACTCTCATGTCACAGTAAAGTATTGGCTGCATTGATTGTCAAGTGCCCGACTCTCATGTCATGTCACAGTAAAGTATTGGCTGCATTGATTGTCAAGTGCCTGACTCTCATGTCAGTCCAGTAAAGTATCGGCTGCATTGATTGTCAAGTGCCGACTCTCATGTCACAGTAAAGTATCGGCTGCATTGATTGTCAAGTGCCTGACTCTCATGTCATGTCACAGTAAAGTATCGGCTGCATTGATTGTCAAGTGCCTAACTCTCATGTCACAGTAAAGTATCGGCTGCATTGATTGTCAAGTGCCCGACTCTCATGTCATGTCACAGTAAAGTATCGGCTGCATTGATTGTCAAGTGCCCGACTCTCATGTCACAGTAAAGTATCGGCTACATTGATTGTCAAGTGCCCGACTCTCATGTCATGTCACAGTAAAGTATCGGCTACATTGATTGTCAAGTGCCTGACTCGTATGTCACGTCACAGTAAAGTATCGGCTGCATTGATTGTCAAGTGCTCGACTCTCAGGTCACAGTAAAGTATTGGCTACATTGATTGTCAAGTGCCTGACTCTCATGTCATGTCACAGTAAAGTATCGGCTGCATTGATTGTCAAGTGCCGACAATCATGTCACAGTAAAGTATTGGCTGCATTGATTGTCAAGTGCCTGACTCTCATGTCACAGTAAAGTATCGGCTACATTGATTGTCAAGTGCCTGACTCTCATGTCACAGTAAAGTATCGGCTGCATTGATTGTCAAGTGCCCGACTCTCATGTCACAGTAAAGTATTGGCTGCATTGATTGTCAAGTGCCTGACTCTCATGTCACAGTAAAGTATTGGCTGCATTGATTGTCAAGTGCCTGACTCTCATGTCATGTCACAGTAAAGTATCGGCTACATTGATTGTCAAGTGCCTGACTCTCATGTCACAGTAAAGTATCGGCTACATTGATTGTCAAGTGCATGACTCTCATGTCACAGTAAAGTATCGGCTACATTGATTGGCAAGTGCCCGACTCTCATGACACGGTAAAGTATCGGCTACATTGATTGCCAAGTGCCCGACTCTCATGTCACAGTAAAGTATCGGCTACATTGATTGTCAAGTGCCTGACTCTCATGTCACAGTAAAGTATCGGCTACATTGATTGTCAAGTGCCCGACTCTCATGTCACAGTAAAGTATCGGCTACATTGATTGTCAAGTGCCAGACTCTCATGTCACTTGTTGGTGCTGACTCTCATGTCACAGTAAAGTATCGGCTACATTGATTGTCAAGTGCCTGACTCTCATGTCACAGTAAAGTATCGGCTACATTGATTGTCAAGTGCATGACTCTCATGTCACAGTAAAGTATCGGCTACATTGATTGTCAAGTGCCAGACTCTCATGTCACAGTAAAGTATCGGCTGCATTGATTGCCAAGTGCCCGACTCTCATGTCACAGTAAAGTATCGGCTACATTGATTGTCAAGTGCCTGACTCTCATGTCACAGTAAAGTATCGGCTACATTGATTGTCAAGTGCCTGACTCTCATGTCACAGTAAAGTATCGGCTACATTGATTGTCAAGTGCAAGACTCTCATGTCACAGTAAAGTAACAGCTGCATTGATTGTCAAGTGCATGACTCTCACGTCATGTCACAGTAAAGTATTGTCTGCATTGATTGCCAAGTGCCAGACTCTCATGTCACAGCAAGTATCGGCTACATTGATAGTCAAGTGCCAGACTCTCAAGTCACAGTAAAGTATCGGCTGCATTGATTGTCAAGTGCCCGACTCTCATGTCACGTCACAGTAAAGTATTGGCTGCATTGATTGTCAAGTGCCCGACTCTCATGTCATGTCACAGTAAAGTATCGGCTGCATTGATTGTCAAGTGCCAGACTCTCATGTCATGTCACAGTAAAGTATCGGCTACATTGATTGTCAAGTGCCAGACTCTCATGTCATGTCACAGTAAAGTATCGGCTACATTGATTGTCAAGTGCCAGACTCTCACGTCACAGTAAAGTATCGGCTGCATTGATTGTCAAGTGCCCGACTCTCATGTCATGTCACAGTAAAGTATCGGCTACATTGATTGTCAAGTGCCCGACTCTCATGTCACAGTAAAGTATCGGCTACATTGATTGTCAAGTGCCAGACTCTCATGTCACAGTAAAGTATCGGCTACATTGATTGTCAAGTGCCAGACTCTCATGTCATGTCACAGTAAAGTATCGGCTACATTGATTGTCAAGTGCCAGACTCTCATGTCATGTCACAGTAAAGTATCGGCTACATTGATTGTCAAGTGCCAGACTCTCATGTCATGTCACAGTAAAGTATCGGCTGCATTGATTGTCAAGTGCCAACTCTCATGTCACGTCACAGTAAAGTATCGGCTACATTGATTGTCAAGTGCCAGACTCTCATGTCACGTCACAGTAAAGTATCGGCTGCATTGATTGTCAAGTGCCAGACTCTCATGTCATGTCACAGTAAAGTATTGGCTGCATTGATTGTCAAGTGCCAGACTCTCATGTCACGTCACAGTAAAGTATTGGCTGCATTGATTGTCAAGTGCCAGACTCTCATGTCACGTCACAGTAAAGTATCGGCTACATTGATTGTCAAGTGCCACTCTCATGTCACGTAAAGTAGGCTACATTGATTGTCAAGTGCCAGACTCTCATGTCATGTCACAGTAAAGTATCGGCTACATTGATTGTCAAGTGCCAGACTCTCATGTCACAGTAAAGTATCGGCTACATTGATGGTCAAGTGCCAGACTCTCATGTCATGTCACAGTAAAGTATTGGCTGCATTGATTGTCAAGTGCCAGACTCTCATGTCACAGTAAAGTATCGGCTACATTGATTGTCATGTGCCAGACTCTCATGTCACGTCACAATAAAGTATTGGCTGCATTGATTGTCAAGTGTCCGACTTTCATGTCACAGTAAAGTATCAGCTATATTGATTGTCAAGTGCCCGACTCTCATGTCACGTCACAGTAAAGTATCGGCTGCATTGATTGTCAAGTGCCAGACTCTCATGTCACGTCACAGTAAAGTATCGGCTGCATTGATTGTCAAGTGTCCAACTCTCATGTGACGTCACAGTAAAGTATCTGCTACATTGATTGTCAAGTGCCAGACTCTCACATCACAGTAAAGTATTGGCTACATTGATTGTCAAGTGCCCAACTCTCATGTGACGTTACAGTAAAGTATCGGCTACATTGATTGTCAGGTGCCAGACTCTCATGTCACGTCACAGTAAAGTATCGGCTGCATTGATTGTCAAGTGCCAGACTCTCATGTCACAGTAAATTATTGGCTGCATTGATCGTCAAGTGCCTGACTCTCATTTCACAGTAAAGTATCGGCTGCATTGATTGTCAAGTGCCAGACTCTCATGTCATGTCACAGTAAAGTATCGGCTGCATTGATTGTCAAGTGCCAGACTCTCATGTCATGTCACAGTAAAGTATCGGCTACATTGATTGTCAAGTGCCCGACTCTCATGTCATGTCACAGTAAAGTATCGGCTACATTAATTGTCAAGTGCCCGACTCTCATGTCACAGTAAAGTATCGGCTACATTGATTGTCAAGTGC
>CM026400.1:752870-764992 GCA_014843695.1 Archivesica marissinica
TCATGTCACAGTAAAGTATCGGCTACATTGATTGTCAAGTGCCTGACTCTCATGTCACAGTAAAGTATCTGCTGCATTGATTGTCAAGTGCCCGACTCTCATGTCACAGTAAAGTATTGGCTGCATTGATTGTCAAGTGCCTGACTCTCATGTCACAGTAAAGTATTGGCTGCATTGATTGTCAAGTGCCTGACTCTCATGTCACAGTAAAGTATTGGCTACATTGATTGTCAAGTGCCAGACTCTCATGGTCACAGTAAAGTATCGGCTGCATTGATTGTCAAGTGCCTGACTCTCATGTCACAGTAAAGTATTGGCTGCATTGATTGTCAAGTGCCTGACTCTCATGTCATGTCACAGTAAAGTATTGGCTGCATTGATTGTCAAGTGCCTGACTCTCATGTCACAGTAAAGTATTGGCTGCATTGATTGTCAAGTGCCCGACTCTCATGTCACGTCACAGTAAAGTATTGGCTACATTGATTGTCAAGTGCCCGACTCTCATGTCACAGAAAAGTATCGGCTACATTGATTGTCAAGTGCCCGACTCTCATGTCATGTCACAGTAAAGAATTGGCTGCATTGATTGTCAAGTGCCAGACTCTCATGTCATGTCACAGTAAAGTATTGGCTGCATTGCTTGTCAAGTGCCAGACTCTCATGTCATGTCACAGTAAAGTATCGGCTGCATTGATAGTCAAGTGCCCGACTCTCATGTCACAGTAAAGTACATGTATTGGCTGCATTGATTGTCAAGTGCCAGACTATCATGTCATGTCAGAGTAAGGTATCGGCTGCATTGATTGTCAAGTGCCCGACTCTCATGTCAGGTCACAGTAAAGTATCGGCTGCATTGATTGTCAAGTGCCCGACTCTCATGTCACAGTAATGTATTGGCTGCATTGATTGTCAAGTGCCAGACTATCATGTCACGTCACAGTAAAGTATCGGCTGCATTGATTGTCAAGTGCCCAACTCTCATGTCTCAGTAAAGTATTGGCTGCATTGATTGTCAAGTGCCAGACTCTCATGTCATGTCACAGTAATGTATTTACTGCATTGATTGTCAAGTGCCTGACTCTCATGTCACAGTAAAGTATTGGCTGCATTGATTGTCAAGTGCCTGACTCTCATGTCACAGTAAAGTATTGGCTGCATTGATTGTCAAGTGCCAGACTCTCATGTCATGTCACAGTAAAGTATCGGCTGCATTGATTGTCAAGTGCCTGACTCTCATGTCACAGTAAAGTATTGGCTGCATTGATTGTCAAGTGCCAGACTCTCATGTCATGTCACAGTAAAGTATCGGCTGCATTGATTGTCAAGTGCCCGACTCTCATGTCACAGTAAGTGGCTGCATTGATTGTCAAGTGCCTGACTCTCATGTCACAGTAAAGTATCGGCTGCATTGATTGTCAAGTGCCTGACTCTCATGTCATGTCACAGTAAAGTATTGGCTCATGATTGTCATGATCTCATGTCACAGTAAAGTATGGCTCATTGATTGTCAGTGCCGATCTCATGTCATGTCACAGTAAAGTAGGCTGCATTGATTGTAGTGCGACTTCATGTCAAGTAAAGTATCGCTATTGATTGTCAAGTGCCGACTCTCATGTCACAGTAAAGTATCGGCTACATTGATTGTCAAGTGCCAGACTCTCATGTCATGTCACAGTAAAGTATCGGCTGCATTGATTGTCAAGTGCCAGACTCTCATGTCATGTCACAGTAAAGTATCGGCTACATTGATTGTCAAGTGCCAGACTCTCATGTCATGTCACAGTAAAGTATCGGCTGCATTGATTGTCAAGTGTCCAACTCTCATGTGACGTCACAGTAAAGTATCGGCTACATTGATTGTCAAGTGCCTGACTCTCATGTGACGTCACAGTAAAGTATCGGCTGCATTGATTGTCAAGTGCCCGACTCTCATGTCATGTCACAGTAAAGTATTGGCTGCATTGATTGTCAAGTGCCAGACTCTCATGTCATGTCACAGTAAAGTATTGGCTGCATTGATTGTCAAGTGCCAGACTCTCATGTCATGTCACAGTAAAGTATCGGCTGCATTGATTGTCAAGTGCCCGACTCTCATGTCATGTCACAGTAAAGTATTGGCTGCATTGATTGTCAAGTGCCAGACTCTCATGTCATGTCACAGTAAAGTATCGGCTGCATTGATTGTCAAGTGCCAGACTCTCATGTCATGTCAGTAAAGTATTGGCTGCATTGATTGTCAAGTGCCAGACTCTCATGTCATGTCACAGTAAAGTATCAGCTGCATTAATTGTCAAGTGCCAGACTCTCATGTCACAGTAAAGTACATGTATTGGCTGCATTGATTGTCAAGTGCCAGACTCTCATGTCATGTCACAGTAAAGTATCGGCTGCATTGATTGTCAAGTGCCCGACTCTCATGTCATGTCACAGTAAAGTATCGGCTGCATTGATTGTCAAGTGCCTGACTCTCATGTCACAGTAAAGTATTGGCTGCATTGATTGTCAAGTGCCAGACTCTCATGTCATGTCACAGTAAAGTATTGGCTGCATTGATTATCAAGTGCCAGACTCTCATGTCATGTCACAGTAAAGTATTGGCTGCATTGCTTGACAAGTGCCAGACTCTCATGTCATGTCACAGTAAAGTATTGGCTGCATAGATTGTCAAGTGCCAGACTCTCATGTCATGTCACAGTAAAGTATCGGCTGCATTGATTGTCAAGTGCCCGACTCTCATGTCATGTCAGATTAAAGTATCGGCTGCATTGATTGTCAAGTGCCCGACTCTCATGTCACAGTAAAGTATCGGCTGCATTGATTGTCAAGTGTTCGACTGTCATGTTATAGTAAAGTATTGGCTGCATTGACTGTCAAGTGCCTGACTCTCATGTCACAGTAAAGTATTGGCTGCATTGATTGTCAAGTGCCTGACACTCATGTCACAGTAAAGTATCGGCTACATTGATGTGTCAACTGCCTGACTCTCATGTCACATTAAAGTATTGGCTGCATTGATTGTCAAGTGCCTAACTCTCATGTCATGTCACAGTAAATTATTGGCTGCATTGATTGTCACGTGCCTGACTCTCATGTCACAGTAAGGTATTGGCTGCATTGATTGTCAAGTGCCTGACTCTCATGACATGTCACAGTAAAATATTGGCTGCATTGATTGTCAAGTGCCTGACTCTCATGTCATGTCACAGTAAAGTATCGGCTGCATTGATTGTCAAGTGCCGACTCTCATGTCACAGTAAACTATCGGCTGCATTGATTGTCAAGTGCCTGACTCTCATGTCACAGTAAAGTATTGGCTTCATTGATTGTCAAGTGCCCGACTCTCATGTCACAGTAAAGTATCGGCTACATTGATTGTCAAGTGCCCGACTCTCATGTCATGTCACAGTAAAGTATTGGCTGCATTGATTGTCAAGTGCCAGACTCTCATGTCATGTCACAGTAAAGTATCGGCTGCATTGATTGTCAAGTGCCCGACTCTCATGTCATGTCACAGTAAAGTATTGGCTGCATTGATTGTCAAGTGCCAGACTCTCATGTCATGTCACAGTAAAGTATTGGCTGCATTGATTGTCAAGTGCCAGACTCTCAGGTCATGTCACAGTAAAGTATTGGCTGCATTGTTTGTCAAGTGCCAGACTCTCATGTCATGTCACAGTAAAGTATTGGCTGCATTGATTGTCAAGTGCCAGACTCTCATGTCATGTCACAGTAAAGTATCAGCTGCATTAATTGTCAAGTGCCAGACTCTCATGTCACAGTAAAGTACATGTATTGGCTGCATTGATTGTCAAGTGCCAGACTCTCATGTCATGTCACAGTAAAGTATCGGCTGCATTGATTGTCAAGTGCCCGACTCTCATGTCATGTCACAGTAAAGTATCGGCTGCATTGATTGTCAAGTGCCTGACTCTCATGTCACAGTAAAGTATTGGCTGCATTGATTGTCAAGTGCCAGACTCTCATGTCATGTCACAGTAAAGTATTGGCTGCATTGATTATCAAGTGCCAGACTCTCATGTCATGTCACAGTAAAGTATTGGCTGCATTGCTTGACAAGTGCCAGACTCTCATGTCATGTCAGATTAAAGTATCGGCTGCATTGATTGTCAAGTGCCCGACTCTCATGTCACAGTAAAGTATCGGCTGCATTGATTGTCAAGTGTTCGACTGTCATGTTATAGTAAAGTATTGGCTGCATTGACTGTCAAGTGCCTGACTCTCATGTCACAGTAAAGTATTGGCTGCATTGATTGTCAAGTGCCTGACACTCATGTCACAGTAAAGTATCGGCTACATTGATGTGTCAACTGCCTGACTCTCATGTCACATTAAAGTATTGGCTGCATTGATTGTCAAGTGCCTAACTCTCATGTCATGTCACAGTAAATTATTGGCTGCATTGATTGTCACGTGCCTGACTCTCATGTCACAGTAAGGTATTGGCTGCATTGATTGTCAAGTGCCTGACTCTCATGACATGTCACAGTAAAATATTGGCTGCATTGATTGTCAAGTGCCTGACTCTCATGTCATGTCACAGTAAAGTATCGGCTGCATTGATTGTCAAGTGCTCGACTCTCATGTCACAGTAAACTATCGGCTGCATTGATTGTCAAGTGCCTGACTCTCATGTCACAGTAAAGTATTGGCTTCATTGATTGTCAAGTGCCCGACTCTCATGCCACAGTAAAGTATCGGCTGCATTGATTGTCAAGTGCAAGACTCTCATGTCATGTCACAGTCAAGTATTGGCTGCATTGATTGTCAAGTGCCTGACTCTCATGTCATTTCACAGTAAAGTATCGGCTACATTGATTGTCAAGTGCCAGACTCTCATGTCATGTCACAGTAAAGTATCGGCTGCATTGATTGTCAAGTGCCAGACTTTCATGTCACAGTAAAGTATCGGCTACATTGATTGTCAAGTTCCTGACTTGAATGTCATGTCACCGTAAAGTATCGGCTGCATTGATTGTCAAGTGCCCGACTCTCATGTCACAGTAAAGTATCGGCTGCATTGATTGTCAAGTGTTGACTCTCATGTTATAGTAAAGTATTGGCTGCATTGATTGTCAAGTGCCTGACTCTCATGTCACAGTAAAGTATTGGCTGCATTGATTGTCAAGTGCCTGACACTCATGTCACAGTAAAGTATTGGCTACATTGATTGTCAAGTGCCTGACTCTCAGGTCACAGTAAAGTATTGGCTGCATTGATTGTCAATTGACTGACTCTCATGTCACAGTAAAGTATTGGCTGCATTGATTGTCAAGTGCCAGACTCTCATGTCATGTCACAGTAAAGTATTGGCTGCATTGATTGTCAAGTGCCTGACTCTCATGTCACAGTAAAGTATCGGCTGCATTGATTGTCAAGTGCCAGACTCTCATGTCATGTCACAGTAAAGTATCGGCTACATTGATTGTCAAGTGCCAGACTCTCATGTCACAGTAAGTATCGGCTGCATTGATTGTCAAGTGCCCGACTCTCATGTCATGTCACAGTAAAGTATCGGCTGCATTGATTGTCAAGTGCCGACTCTCATTTCACAGTAAAGTATCGGCTACATTGATTGTCAAGTGCCAGACTCTCATGTCATGTCACAGTAAAGTATCGGCTACATTGATTGTCAAGTGCCAGACTCTCATGTCACGTCACAGTAAAGTATCGGCTACATTGATTGTCAAGTGCCAGACTCTCATGTCACAGTAAAGTATCGGCTACATTGATTGTCAAGTGCCAGACTCTCATGTCACGTCACAGTAAAGTATCGGCTACATTGATTGTCAAGTGCCAGACTCTCATGTCACGTCACAGTAAAGTATCGGCTGCATTGATTGTCAAGTGCCAGACTCTCATGTCACAGTAAAGTATCGGCTGCATTGATTGTCAAGTGCCTGACTCTCATGTCATGTCACAGTAAAGTATCGGCTGCATTGATTGTCAAGTGCCAGACTCTCATGTCACAGTAAAGTATCGGCTGCATTGATTGTCAAGTGCCAGACTCTCATGTCATGTCACAGTAAAGTATCGGCTACATTGATTGTCAAGTGCCCGACTCTCATGTCATGTCACAGTAAAGTATCGGCTGCATTGATTGTCAAGTACGAGACTCTCATGTCACAGTAAAGTATTGGCTGCATTGATTGTTAAGTGCCAGACTCTCATGTCACGTCACAGTAAAGTATCGGCTACATTGATTGTCAAGTGCCCGACTCTCATGTCACAGTAAAGTATCGGCTACATTGATTGTCAAGTGCCAGACTCTCATGTCACGTCACAGTAAAGTATCGGCTGCATTGATTGTCAAGTGCCTGACTCTCATGTCATGTCACAGTAAAGTATTGGCTACATTGATTGTCAAGTGCCCGACTCTCATGTCATGTGACAGTAAAGTATCGGCTGCATTGATTGCCAAGTGCCCGACTCTCATGTCATGTGACAGTAAAGTATCGGCTACATTGATTGTCAAGTGCATGACTCTCATGTCACAGTAAAGTATCGGCTACATTGATTGCCAAGTGCCTGATTCTCATGTCACACTAAAGTATCGGCTACATTGATTGCCAAGTGCCTGACTCTCATGTCACAGTAAAGTATCGGCTACATTGATTCTCAAATGCCTGACTCTCATGTCACAGTAAAGTATCGGCTACATTGATTGCCAAGTGCCCGACTCTCATGTCACAGTAAAGTATCGGCTACATTGATTGTCAAGTGCCCGACTCTCATGTGACGTCACAGTAAAGTAACAGCTGCATTGATTGTCAAGTGCCTGACTCTCATGTCACAGTAAAGTAACGGCTGCATTGATTGTCAAGTGCATGACTCTCATGTCATGTCACAGTAAAGTATTGGCTGCATTGATTGCCAAGTGCCTGACTCTCATATCACATTAAAGTATCGGCTACATTGATTGTCAAGTGCATGATTCTCATATCACAGTAAAGTATTGGCTACATTGATTGTCAAGTGCCAGACTCACATGTGACAGTAAAGAATCGGCAGCATTGATTGTCAAGTGCCCGACTGTCATGTCATATCACAGTAATGTATCGGCTGCATTGATTGTCAAGTGCCTGACTCTCATGTCACAGTAAAGTATCGGCTGCATTGATTGTCAAGTGCCAGACTCTCATGTCATGTCACAGTAAAGTATCGGCTGCATTGATTGTCAAGTGCCAGACTCTTATGTCACGTCACAGTAAAGTATCGGCTGCATTGATTGACAAGTGCCCGACTCTCATGTCACAGTAAAGTATCAGCTACATTGATTGTCAAGTGCCCAACTCTCATGTGACGTCACAGTAAAGTATCGGCTACATTGATTGTCAAGTGCCAGACTCTCATGTCACGTCACAGTAAAGTATCGGCTGCATTGATTGTCAAGTGCCAGACTCTCATGTCACAGTAAAGTATTGGCTGCATTGATCGTCAAGTGCCTGACTCTCATTTCACAGTAAAGTATCGGCTGCATTGATTGTCAAGTGCCAGACTCTCATGTCATGTCACAGTAAAGTATCGGCTGCATTGATTGTCAAGTGCCAGACTCTCATGTCATGTCACAGTAAAGTATCGGCTGCATTGATTGTCAAGTGCCAGACTCTCATGTCATGTCACAGTAAAGTATTGGCTGCATTGATTGTCAAGTGCCTGACTCTCATTTCACAGTAAAGTATCGGCTACATTGATTGTCAAGTGCCAGACTCTCATGTCATGTCACAGTAAAGTATCGGCTACATTGATTGTCAAGTGCCAGACTCTCATGTCACGTCACAGTAAAGTATTGGCTACATTGATTGTCAAGTGCCAGACTCTCATGTCACAGTAAAGTATTGGCTACATTGATTGTCAAGTGCCAGACTCTCATGTCATGTCACAGTAAAGTATCGGCTGCATTGATTGTCAAGTGCCAGACTCTCATGTCACGTCACAGTAAAGTATTGGCTGCATTGATTGTCAAGTGCCAGACTCTCATGTCACGTCACAGTAAAGTATCGGCTACATTGATTGTCAAGTGCCAGACTCTCATGTCACGTCACAGTAAAGTATCGGCTACATTGATTGTCAAGTGCCAGACTCTCATGTCACGTCACAGTAAAGTATCGGCTACATTGATTGTCAAGTGCCAGACTCTCATGTCATGTCACAGTAAAGTATCGGCTACATTGATTGTCAAGTGCCAGACTCTCATGTCATGTCACAGTAAAGTATCGGCTACATTGATTGTCAAGTGCCAGACTCTCATGTCACGTCACAGTAAAGTATTGGCTGCATTGATTGTCAAGTGCCAGACTCTCATGACACAGTAAAGTATTGGCTGCATTGATTGTCAAGTGCCAGACTCTCATGTCACGTCACAGTAAAGTATCGGCTACATTGATTGTCAAGTGCCAGACTCTCATGTCACGTCACAGTAAAGTATCGGCTACATTGATTGTCAAGTGCCAGACTCTCATGTCACGTCACAGTAAAGTATTGGCTGCATTGATTGTCAAGTGCCAGACTCTCATGTCACGTAAGTAAAGTATTGGCTGCATTGATTGTCAAGTGCCAGACTCTCATGTCACGTCACAGTAAAGTATCGGCTACATTGATTGTCAAGTGCCAGACTCTCATGTGACAGTAAAGTATCGGCTACATTGATTGTCAAGTGCCAGACTCTCATGTCACGTCACAGTAAAGTATTGGCTACATTGATTGTCAAGTGCCAGACTCTCATGTCACAGTAAAGTATCGGCTACATTGATTGTCAAGTGCCAGACTCTCATGTCACGTCACAGTAAAGTAGTGCATTTTCAGCTGAGGAGAACTTAAATGGTTGTCGATGATTGGTATGTATATACGTGCGTAAATAAAAGCTCAGTGCCGCTGTTATCACTTTGTTAATGATTCAGATATGATTTATTTCTTATCATCTAATATTGCATATAATAAAACAAATATCAACATGCCTAATTGAGAGGGAACACAAATACACAGGTTATTGCTTATACCACGGTATACTCAGAATATAACAATCCGATATCGAGACGTGTACATGTCCATATACAAAGGCCACGCCAAGACACCCCACAATATCTGTTATACAAATCAAAATACAAGTTTGAATCCTACTATGTAAGGACTCGGGCTTGTGGAAGGTCGGGGCTCTATCATGTAAGGACTCGGGCTTGTGGAAGGTCAGGGTTCTATCATGTAAGGATTTGGGCTTGTGGAAGGTCAGGGTTCTATCATGTAAGGACTCGGGCTTGTGGAAGGTCAGGGTTCTATCATGTAAGGACTCGGGCTTGTGGAATGTCGGGATTATATCATGTAAGGACTCGGGCTTGTGGAAGGTCGGGTTCTATCATGTAAGGACTTGGGCTTGTGGAAGGTCAGGGTTTTATCATGTAAAGACTCGGGCTTGTGGAAGGTCGGGGTTCTATCATGTAAGGACTCAGGCTTGTGGAAGGTCAGGATTCTATCATGTAAGGATTCGGGCTTGTGGAAGGTCAGGGTTCTATCATGTAAGGACTCGGGCTTGTGGAAGGTCGGGGCTCTATCATGTAAGGACTCGGGCTTGTGGAAGGTCGGGGCTCTATCATGTAAGGACTCGGGCTTGTGGAAAGTCAGGGTTCTATCATGTAAGGATTCGGGCTTGTGGAAGGTCAGGGTTCTATCATGTAAGGACTCGGGCATGTGGAAGGTCGGGGTTCTATCATGTAAGGACTCGGACTTGTGGAAGGTCGGGGTTCTATCATGTAAGGACTCGGGCTTGTGGAAGGTCGGGGTTCTATCATGTAAGGACTCGGGCATGTGGAAGGTCGGGGTTCTATCATGTAAGGACTCGGGCTTGTGGAAGGTCGGGGTTCTATCATGTAAGGACTCGGGCTTGTGGAAGGTCACGGTTCTATTCAGGTGTCTGCTCGAGCTTGACATACTGTGCAGAGAGGTACGTGGTGTCCTCTTTCATCAAAACGAGATAGAGACTTGGCATATGACATACACTCTCGGTGCAACATTAAAACAAAACAATCAAAACAAACAAAACAATCAAAACAATAATTTTGTATATTATTTTATTGCCTAAAGCAATAATTTTTATCTTCATTACTTTGGACAAAAAAATTAGCTACACTGCTACGTGTGAACATAAAGTACCTGGAAATAGTATACGGGCAATCATTCCGGGAAATACGAGCATGAAGAGAGGCAGTATCTTGATGTACGAACACAGGATAGTCCCTGCCTTAGCGTGGTCGTACGACTTCCCCGCTAGAGCTCGCTGAACAATTACCTTAAAACATAATTATTTATACACAGGCCGCACTTCGAATCCGCATTGTTAATGCACCGGAGCTAAACTTTCATCAAAATCGAGTTCATTAAAAAAATATACATATATTTATCTCCCTTTGCAAAAAATTAAAAATACAAATATTTGAAAGATTTTGTTTTATTGATGGCAATATTTATAAATCATGGTAAAAGTGATGAACGCACACTAATTGCAGACGGATCTGTAGCCCAGTGGTAAAACGCTGGACTGGTAATCCAGGGATCGCAGGTTCGATCCCCCGTCTGACCCTAATAAAATTAACAGTCTTTCAGATGGGACGTTAAACCGAGGTCTCGTGTCGGTGCTTTACACTGTGCACGTAAAAGAACCAGAGGAGACTCTGGATTGGGTATCTGTCTGTATCATTGCACTATCCCCCAAAATCTAAAATTACTAATCTCTTCAGGAGGCGTCGCTCATATGGGCAACCGGTAGCGATGATAAATAAACGTAAAACGCACACATGAACTAATTGCATTAATATTATGACTTGCTCCGGAGAGATGGAGCTACAGAGAGAATCTTTAATGATTTTCAACAATGCTCAAGTACATGTAAAATGTTAAAAATGATGGATTTCTTTACTGCATATCTGTAGGACTGTGCAATACTGATTGTGTATCAAATACAAGTGTAGGATAGCATGTCTGTCTAGAGATAGCGACAATCAGTTTGAACAGGAATGTGTCTTTAACAGAAGGTACTCTAAATTCAGAAACAATTTATGCAGATATTCAGGTTCGAGTTTAAACCTCTTACCTGGTCTGAGCACCAGTACCAGATGGAGTTGATAGTTATCCCAGTCAAACCAGGCCATGGTATATCTCCAGTTAACGGGTGCCGGAAGAGATGCATGTAATCTGCACGTGGTGCCCCGCACGTGTTATTGCTGTCGCGTGAATATTTAGACTCTGCTTCCGGGTACTTCTCGACCATGCCTTGGAACCCACCAACTTTAATGAATGCTTGAAATAAAAAAACAAACATAGCATGACAGCTGGTATGGATATGCTGCAATGTACGGTTGTACTTCTCAGTATGACAACTTGCATGGATATACTGCAATGTATGGTTGTACTTTACAGCATGACAGCTGGTATGGATATACTGCAATGTACGGTTGTACTTTACAGCATGACAGCTGGTATGGATATGCTGCAATGTACGGTTGTACTTTACAGCATGACAGCTGGTATGGATATACTGCAATGTACGGTTGTACTATACAGCATGACAGCTGGTATGGATATACTGCAATGTACGGTTGTACTATACAGCATGACAGCTGGTATGGATATACTGCAATGTACGGTTGTACTATACAGCATGACAGCTGGTATGGATATACTGCAATGTACGGTTGTACTATACAGCATGACAGCTGGTATGGATATACTGCAATGTACGGTTGTACTATACAGTATGACAGCTGGTATGGATATACTGCAATGTACGGTTGTACTATACAGTATGACAGCTGGTATGGATATTCTGCAATGTACGGTTGTACTTTACAGCATGACAGCTGGTATGGATATTCTGCAATGTACGGTTGTACTATACAGTATGACAGCTGGTATGGATATACTGCAATGTACGGTTGTACTATACAGCATGACAGCTGGTATGGATATACTGCAATGTACGGTTGTACTATACAGCATGACAGCTGGTATGGATATACTGCAATGTACGGTTGTACTATACAGCATGACAGCTGGTATGGATATACTGCAATGTACGGTTGTACTATACAGTATGACAGCTGGTATGGATATAC
>CM026400.1:765992-821523 GCA_014843695.1 Archivesica marissinica
GCTTCTTATGAGTATTAAATTACTATATCTCGACAGATCTCCTACAGTATATACAATGGGTACTTGTTTGTAAAACAATGTTATCAGTTAATTAACACTATTTTGATCAAATCACATTTATCATACAGCAACAGGGTCCGCCTCCGTGGTTGAGTGGTTACGGTCCCTGACTTGTATACCACTGTAACCTATCATCACTGATGGTCACGGGTTCGAGCCCCGCTCAGACCGTGTTTCATTTATATGAAAAAGTTGGCAGTTTCTTACGGCGGTTGGTGCACCCAAGTACTGGTTAACCGCTGGAGCCTGCCCAGGAAAGGTATTGTTAGGTAAACTCCCCTTGGCGATATAGCCCGAAATGGTGCTGATGCAGACGTAAACCCGAACTATTAAAAAAATAATATAATTAACACTATTTTGAATCACATTTATCATACCGCAACATCTGGTTAGGAAACAACAGTAAAAACAAAGGATTCCAACTAAAAGGACCTATTCACATTTTGAAATAAATCAGACTTTATCTACCAAGGGAAGTAATAGAAAATTAGAGATGTCTCTCATTGGTTAACCATATGCTATCCAAGAAAAGGGAGACAACACATGCATTAATATTCATGATACGGCATGGCTTGCCGTCCATGCTTGCCTACAAGACAACCCCCCCTACTATAGTCATGAAATTTGGGGTATTTCGCATGTACTCGTATATAAGACGTGTTGATAAAATGGACACCAAAACCATGTATAAATTGCATGTTTGGCCAGTGCATGTTGAAGAAATGTTCCGTGTTGGAGTGTCGGAGTACTTTCTTTCTTTTTTCAAATATAATTATGGATACCATTTAACACATTTAAAACATTTTTCATAAAAAACACTTTTTAGCACTTGCTTATTAGATGTTAAGCCAATTGAAGGCCATAATCTGGTGGTAAAAAACTGGTCTTATAGGCGAGGATGGACAGTACTATAACTAGCAGTGTCATAGACACTACAGTTCCCTCCTACTCGCTCATCCCCAGTTCCCTCCTACTCACTCACTCACAGTTCCCTCCTACTCATTCACTCACAGTTCCCTCCCACTCACTCACTCACAGTTCCCTCCTACTCACTCACTCACAGTTCCCTCCTACTCACTCACTCTCAGTTCCCCCCTACTCACTCACCCACTTACTCACTCACAATTCCCTCCTACTCACTCACTCACAGTTCCCTCCTACTCACTCACTCACTCACAGTACCCTCCAACTCATTCACTCACAGTTCCCTCCTACTCACTCACTCACAGTTCCCTCCTACTCACTCAGTCACAGTTACCTCCTACTCACTCACTCACTCACTCACAGTTCCCTCCTACTCACTCATTCCCAGTTCCCTCCTACTCACTCACTCACAGTTCCCTCCTACTCACTCACTCTCAGTTCCCCCCTACTCACTCACCCACTTACTCACTCACAATTCCCTCCTACTCACTCACAGTTCCCTCCTACTCACTCACAGTACCCTCCAACTCACTCACTCACAATTCCCCCCTATTCATTCACTCACAGTTCCCTCCTACTCACTCACAGTTCCCTCCTACTCATTCACTCACAGATCCCTCCTACTCACTCATTCCCAGTTGCCTCCTACTCACTCATTCCCAGTTGCCTCCTACTCACTCACTCACAGTTCCCTCCTACTCATTCACTCACAGTTCCCTCCTACTCACTCACTCACAGTTCCCTCCTACTCATTCACTAACAGTTCCCTCCTACTCGCTCACTCACAGTTCCCTCCTACTCACTCACTCACAGTACCCTCCAACTCATTCCCAGTTCCCTCCTACTCACTCATTCCCAGTTCCCTCCTACTCACTCATTCACAGTTCCCTCCTACTCACTCATTCACAGTTCCCTCCTACTCATTCACTCACAGTTCCCTCCAACTCACTCACTCACTCAGTTTCCTCCTACTGACTCACAGTTCCCTCCTACTCACTCATTCCCAGTTCCCTCCTACTCACTCGTAGTTCCCTCCTACTCATTCACTCACAGTTCCCTCCTACAGTTCCCTCCTACTCACTCACAGTTCCCTCCTACTCACTCATTCCCAGTTCCCTCCTACTCACTCACTCACTCACAGTTCCCTCCTACTCACTCACTCACAGTTCCCTCCTACTCACTCACAATTCCCTCCTATTCATTCACTCACAGATCCCTCCTACTCACAGTTCCCTCCTACTCATTCACTCACAATTCCCAGTTCCCTCCTACTCACTCACTCACTGTTCCCTCCTACTCACTCACTCACAGTTCCCTCCTACTCACTCATTCCCAGTTCCCTCCTACTCACTCATTCCCAGTTCCCTCCTACTCACTCATTCCCAGTTCCCTCCTACTCACTCACAGTTCCCTCCTACTCACTCACTCACAGTTCCCTCCTACTCACTCACTCACAGTTCCCTCCTACTCACTCACTCACAGTTCCCTCCTACTCACTCACAATTCCCTCCTATTCATTCACTCACAGTTCCCTCCTATTCATTCACTCACAGTTCCCTCCTACTCATTCACTCACAGTTCCCTCCTACTCACTCACAGTTCCCTCCTATTCACTCACTCACAGTTCCCTCCTACTCACTCGCAGTTCCCTCCTACTCACTCACTCACAGTTCCCTCCTACTCACTCGCTCACAGTTCCCTCCTACTCACAGTTCCCTCCTACTCGCTCGCTCACAGTTCCCTCCTACTCACTAACTCACAGTTCCCTCCTACTCACTCACAGTTCCCGCCTACTCACTCACTCGCAGTTCCCTCCTACTCACTCACTCACATTTCCCTCCTACTCACTCACTCACAGTTCACTCCTACTCACTCACTCACAGTTCACTCCTACTCACTCGCTCACAGTTCCCTCCTACTCACTCACTCACAGTTCCCTCCTACTCACTCACAGTTCCCTCCTACTCACTCAATCACTCACAGTTCCTACTCACAGTTCCCTCCTACTCACTCACAGTTCCCGCCTACTCACTCACTCACAGTTCCCTCCTACTCACTCAATCACATTCCCTCTACTCACTCACTCGCAGTTCCCTCCTACTCACTCACTCACAGTTCCCTCCTACTCACTCACTCACAGTTCCCTCCTACTCATTCACTCACAGTTCCCTCATACTCACTCACTCACAGTTCCCTCCTACTCACTCGCTCACAGTTCCCTCCTACTCACTCACTCACTCACTCACAGTCCCTCCTCACTCACTCACAGTTCCCTCCTACTCACTCACAGTTCCCTCCTACTCACTCACTCACTCACAGTTCCCGCCTACTCACTCACTCACTCACAGTTCCCGCCTACTCACTCGCTCACAGTTCCCTCCTACTCACTCACTCACTCACAGTTCCCTCCTACTCACTCACTCACAGTTCCCTCCTACTCACTCACTCACAGTTCCCTCCTCACTCACTCACAGTTCCCTCCTCACTCACTCACAGTTCCCTCCTACTACTCACTCAACAGTTCCCTCCTACTCACTCACTCACAGTTCCCTCCTACTCACTCACTCACAGTTCCCGCCTACTCACTCACTCACAGTTCCCTCCTACTCACTCAATCACAGTTCCCTCCTACTCACTCACTCACAGTTCCCTCATACTCACTCACAGTTCCCTCCTACTCACTCGCTCACAGTTCCCTCCTACTCACTCACTCACTCACAGTTCCCTCCTCACTCACTCACAGTTCCCTCCTACTCACTCACAGTTCCCTCCTACTCACTCACTCACTCACAGTTCCCGCCTACTCACTCACTCACAGTTCCCGCCTACTCACTCGCTCACAGTTCCCTCCTACTCACTCACTCACTCACAGTTCCCTCCTACTCACTCACTCACAGTTCCCTCCTACTCACTCACTCACAGTTCCCTCCTCACTCACTCACAGTTCCCTCCACTACTCACTCACAGTCCCTCCTACTCACTCAC
This sequence comes from Archivesica marissinica, assembly GCA_014843695.1. Classification (NCBI taxonomy): domain Eukaryota; kingdom Metazoa; phylum Mollusca; class Bivalvia; order Venerida; family Vesicomyidae; genus Archivesica; species Archivesica marissinica. The sequence goes on from CM026400.1 coordinate 769,962, forward strand.
AGTTCCCTCCTACTCACTCACTCACAGTTCCCGCCTACTCACTCACTCACAGTTCCGTCCTACTCACTCACTCACAGGTCCCTCCTACTCACTCACTCACAGTTCCCTCCTACTCACTCACAGGTCCCTCCTACTCACTCACAGTTCCCTCCTACTCACTCACAGGTCCCTCCTACTCACTCACTCACAGTTCCCTCCTACTCACTCACTCACAGTTCCCTCCTACTCACTCACTCACAGGTCCCTCCTACTCACTCACTCACAGGTCCCTCCTACTCACTCACTGTTCCCTCCTACTCACTCACTCACAGTTCCCTCCTACTCACTCGCTCACAGTTCCCTCCTACTCACTTGCTCACAGTTCCCTCCTACTCACTAACTCACAGTTCCCTCCTACTCACTCACAGTTCCCTCCTACTCACTCACAGTTCCCGCCTACTCACTCACTCACAGTTCCCTCCTACTCACTCAATCACTCACAGTTCCCTCCTACTCACTCACAGTTCCCTCCTACTCACTCACTCACTGTTCCCTCCTACTCACTCATTCACTCACAGTTCCCTCCTACTCACTCACTCACAGTTCCCTCCTACTCACTCACTCACAGGTCCCTCCTACTCACTCACTCACAGTTCCCTCCTACTCACTCACTCACAGGTCCCTCCTACTCACTCACATGTCCCTCACTCACAGTTCCCACCTACTAACTCACAGTTCCCTCCTACTCACTCACTCAGTTCCCTCCTACTCACTCACTCACTCAAGGTTCCCTCCTATTTATATGGTCATTATCTTTGCACAGTATGCTCTATATTTGCAACTATTAGGAGATAGCGGTCAGAGAAGTCCAAAAATGTCCACTTTACTATATAAATCAATGGCTATGTATACTTGACCACTACAGGCCTCGATCGATTTCTACCAAAATGGAAATGTTACTTCACAACAACATTTAGAAGTATCGTGTCCCAGGCAGTGTCATATACCAGTCGTGATAGCTCAGTGGTAGCGCGTTCGCTTCACGTGCGAAAGGCCCGGAGTTCGAGCCCCGCTGGAGCCGTTACGATTATGTCCTTAGGCAAGGCATTTAAATTCCACATGCCTCTTCTCTCTCTCTCTCGTGGCGATGGATTCCATCAGGAATGAGGTCTCGAGAGTGATTAGTATAAGTTATAAGAACTTGTTTCGCAATCGAGCTAAAATAAATTTGTATAAACTATATACCAGTGTGGGGCGCTGCATCTCTCCAAGTGTTGCCATGTTCTCTACTTTCGCATGAAAATAGCGAGAATTCGTGATAGTGCAGTGGTAGCGCGTTCGGTTCATGTGCGAAAGGCACAGAGTTCGAGCCCCACTTGAGCCGTTATAGTTGTACCCTTTGGCAAGGCAATTAAATTCCACATTGCTTCTTCTCTCTCCCCCAGTGGCGATGGATTCCATCAGGAATGAGGTTTCGAGAGTTATTAATATGATTTGTAAAAACTTGTTTCGCAATTGAGCTAAAATAAATTTGTATAAACTAAAATAGCGAGAACCATGTTATGATGATTATTATCCTGTACATTTCAGCTCGTTTGTCCATATTATCAAAGCAACCGCATCTGCTAAGAAACAGTGTTGTACCGATAGAACCATTTTATCCCTCTGTCCATGAGTACATGGTCGATTCGTTAAAAAATAAAACACTACACAAAGGTACAAAAGTAGCTTGATAACTTCTGATTTTATTGTTTATATAAAAAACTTTACATACATGTACAGTCAAACCTGTCTATAAAGGCCACCCTCGGGGAAAGTCAAAAAGTGGCCTTTGTGGGCAGGTGGCCTCTCAATAGAGGGTTAAAATGCATTGAAAATGGCTCGACAGGAGAGAAAAATGGTGGTCTTTAGAAACAGGTTTTTCATATGCAGCCTTTATTCAGAGGTGGCCTTTAGCACAGGTTTGACTGTATATCGTTTTAGCATCATGTTTAACTTTTTAATCTGTTCGTGGAACAATGACCTTCAAAACTGTACATCTGTCCATGAGTACATATGGTGGATTTGTTTAAAATAAAACACTAGAAATGTTGGTTTTTATAAGTAGCCTGATAGCAACTGATATCAAGTAATTTATAGCATTCGTTAATTTCGTTGTTCTTTGCTGCAGCCAAAAGTATACCTCTAGCAGCAGAAAGCCGTACCGTGTGTGAGCGAACCAGCCCATTGAGAACAGTACCGCACCTGGATAATAGGAACACCAGTAATCTGGAGGTTAAGCCTACTCTAACTAAGAACAAAGGTAACTACGGTAACTATGGCAAAGAACCTGAAATGACTGAACGAGCCTCACAAAGGAACCTAGTATTGCCAGATGAAAAACCAATCATCAGCAAAAAGCCCACTTATTCCCCTGCAGGTGGAAAGTTGTCACCAAGGCAACATCAAACCAACACCCACCCTACACACACATCTAGTGGATACCCTACAAGCAATGCAAAAAGTCAGTTTAAACTACAAATAATTTCTGATGATCCTCTAGATATGGGTGAACTAGATGCAGGCCATGGTGGACAAAATAGTGCTGGCACTGCAGATGTAGGAGACAATGTGAGGAATAAATCTAATAGAAATGTTGCCAATGGTAAACCAAATCCTAGAAACATGCAAAGACAAACATCCAATGATAGCAGAGATGGAAGTAAGCGTACAAGAAGACCAAGACACAAACGTCCACCAATGGGTGGACACAAGCATGCAGAGAACCAGCCGGCTTCAAGTGATGAAGTGGAGATACATGTATCCCCATTCAAGATCGTAGCTTTGATCATGTTTCGGTTTCAAAGCAAACACCAGACAGACAATATGAAAGTGATATATAAAGAAAGGGACGGGAAAGTGATTATAAAGGGTTCGACAGATGAAGTTCAACAATGTAGACTTAATCTACTGGAATGTCTTGATAGAATAGTCTGTAAATCTGAACCATTATCGTGTATGAAAAGCAGATTCTTGTCTCGAGAACAGTGCCAACGGCGTCTTAGAAGTAGGTGTATAAATCAGAAAGTAAGAGCAACATTTGAAGTGGATAATTCGAGGCAGATACTTCATTCTTATGCATTCTCTGCAGAGGACTCGGAGAGAGGTCTGCAGTTTGTAGCGGGAGAAATAACGATGATTAAGATTCAGCTGAGAGAAGGAGAACAACTTCTAGATGGAGATACCGGGAAAACACTGATAGAAGCACTAGACATTGGTTTCACTACAGTGTATCTAGACGAAGCGAACCATACAATATTCATTGAAAGCTTTTTTGACGAGAAAGCCGAAGAAGCGGAAAGCAAAGTGAGACAACATTTCAAGCAGCATATTCCTAAGGTATCTGCCAATGTCACCTTAGAATCAGCAAAAGCTATGTGTTTCCAGAAATGTTTTGCAGAAAAACTCCGGCAAGATATCGAGTAGGTTTCTTGTTTCGTCTACTTAGTTGTTTACTACTAACATGTTTATTATATATAGTGCCGTCTGCCTCTGTTGTCGAGTGGTTACGATCGCTGACTTCTATACCACTTTCACCTATCATCACTGATGGTCATGGGTTCGAGCCCCACTCATGCCGTGTCTCATTTATATGAAAAAGTTGGCAGTTTCTTACGGAGGTTGGTGCACCCAAGTACTGGTTAACCACTGGAGCCTGCCCATGATAGGTGTTGTTAGGTAAACTGCGATATAGCCCAAAATGGTGCTGATGCAGGCGTAAAACCTGAAATATAACATAATATACATAGTGCCATCCAGCCTTGTCTGACTTGCAGAACACCTTTTATCAGTACTTCCCGAATCCTATCCTTGTAGTCCAGATGCCAGGCTGATCAATAACAATTATTTAACCCTTTGCACGCTAGTGGCAGATATAATCACTTTTGCAAACAGCATAGAGCCAGATCAGATGGCACAGAATGTTCCGTCTGATCAGGCTCTATGCTGTTTGCTATTCGGATAGTTGGCGCGGTGTTATGCCGCGGCTGATCTGGATCTATGTTGTTTGCAAATGGAATATTCAGTTTTGTCAGTTATGATTGCTCATACTGATTTGAATATAGAGTATACAGATTTTATTTACTTAGCAGGCAAAGGGTCAACATCCATTTTTATTTTACCCACTGATCCCATCAATTGTTGTTCACATAATAATTGGAAATTGTTTAGCACAGGGATCATTCTAGAGGGAGATGTGGGCGAAATTGTCGACCTAGGGACCCTGACTTCGCCCTCTGGACATTTCTCTCCTTTACGATTTTCAAACAAAATTTTGTCTAGTAAGATACACTGGCCCATTATAAAGCACTCATTCTATTCAAATGTTGTATTTAATGGTTGTACTGTGCATTTTAACCCTATTTTGCAGAAGTATATTAAAGAACACCATTTAAGGAAGCGATCACGCGCTTTCTCACTTCTCCCAAAAATTCTGACCTAGAATGAACCCTGTATATAGCATATACGATAATAACTTGAATAGATTTTAATGTTAAATATATATTATTCTCAACCAATTGATAGGGAGAAGAACCACATGTATATAAGTGTTCCTTCGTTCTAATCATTTTCAGTCGACTGCTGTTAAATTTATATGTAAAATTTTCATTCTTGTTCACATGTAAAAATAATTAAATTATTGAAATAATCTTAAATAAATAAAGGTGCGAAAGGTCCGGAGTTTGAGCACCGCTGGAGCCGTTACGATTGTGCCCTTGGGCAAGGCATTTAATTTCCTCTTCTCTCTCCCTCGTGGCGATGGATTCCATCAGAAATGAGGTCTCGAGAGTGATTAATATAAGTTGTAAGAACTTGTTTTGCAATCGAGCTCAAATAAATTTGTATAATTAAAAAAAAAAGGTTTTAACTAACCATTAGTTAACAAGCCGGCGGCTCACCAATCAGCCGGCGGCTCACCAATCGGCCATATCAGAATGAACCCACGACACGGTTTTGAACATTCAAACTCGCGTTGTACATAGATGCCTTAAAGCAGCAATAAAGGATGTTTTGGGTAAAATATAAATACTAATGTGTGTGTGTTTACAAAAATCGAAATAGTCGCTCAGAAACGATAAAATTCCAATAAATTTAAACCGTCGTATACGCAAATTTGTTTATCAACACACGAAATGTAAACACGCACAGCGCGCATGCGTGAAACAACAGAGTATGTAGAAAACAACGTATATATGTTGAACATGAAAGACTATCTATCTATCTTCCTCTAATGTCGAACCCCTCGCGGGGATGTAGAAATGTCCCTAAAAGACTTAGCTAACAGAGGTATGAATAAACATATCGAGTAATTTAATTAAAAAAGACGACGTGGGACAAATGGGGACGATGCATTCCGAATGTAAACAAGTGCCGACGATGCGTTCCGGTTGTAAACAAGTGCGTGACCGATCGACTCGGAAAGTCCTACTTTCGGTTTCGAGTTTGTTTTATTGCAAAAAAACACTGTTTACCAAATGAACATAAGCATACAAAGTATAATGTTAGAATTTTTCAATGTTATTTTATTTCATACGATGTAATGCTGCTTTAACTGATAATCATCTAAATTCCTTGATGATTATTCCACAAGCAGTACTGGTGTGTTTGCACGACCAAGTTACGAAAAACAAGAACAAATATCCCATAGAAACGAATTGCTGAAACACAACAAAAACATAGAAATGAATTCCTGTATGTTCCTTTAATGTCAAACCACTCGTGTAGCAGCATTGCTACCCATACGTAAAAATTTGAATTTTTCAAATATCTTTTATTTCATACGATGTAATGCTGCTTTAATGACTAGATGGTACTATTATTCGAGTATATAGATGATGCTATTAGAGTATGATTAAGCAATACAACCGTTTACTACATGTAAACAGGCTGTCCGATTAGCACAGTGGTTAGCGCGTTCGCTTCTCACCAATGCAAACTGGGTTCAATCCTCGGACTGGGAAGTATGTGAGATGGTACGGTGGTCGCCAGATCGGACAGGTGGGTTTTCTCCGGGTACTCCGGTTTCCTCCCACACGAATGACCACATATACGCTTTCATCCGCGCCAACGAGAGTGATTAATATAAGTTGTTAGAACTTGCTTTCCGCAAAAACTACTACATGTAATTTCAACCAGTAGTCTGAACCTAATCCAGTACATAGAATTATGCAGATAGTGTGGGTCATTGTGGACTATATCCGTCCTTAAAACACGGTCGTGGCGTCATACCTTTGTACTTGCAGTCCATTATTATTTATATTGGACTGCTACCAAACCCTATATCAAATCCTACGACGTGTACGAAATTAAAATAATTAATTAGTAGGATGATATTGTATAAGTGTGTTTAGATATAAGCCTCAAACGGATGCAATATGTAAAATATTGGTACTGTCTTCGGCACTACGCGCTTCACAGTCTAATATTATACATATTGGATCATTTTCGGCTTATAACCAGGGGCGTAGCTTGGGTGGAATCGATGTGTAGGCCAACTTAAGACGAGAGGGGGTCCGGGGGTCGTCCCCAGGAAAATTATTTATAGCTTATATAATTTAATCCTGGCCTCTCGATTTTTGTTGCAGATTTGGCATTTTTATTTTTTCGATTTTTCGCGGAAAAGTGTAGGCCACGACCTATAGACGCTACGCCAATGATATCCTATGCATAACAGTAATAGCGATATGCTAATAATACGTTCTTTTCAATCTCTCTAAAATACGTTTCTATTGTTCAAGTAGTTGCAAGAGCATGAAAATGTTCAATTCTCATGTGTTATATCTCTATATAATTCTGTATCAAGAACGATGAATTGTTAATTACGGTATTCCCGTATATCTGCAATATTTGTTTTTTTATTCAAATAATAAATGCCATTATTTCAGGAGAAGAAAAGGCACATTTGACGTTCGAGTAAACAACAAGTCTCCGTTAAAGTTGCAGATATTCGTTGAAGGCGACGCAGCTCTTACTGATAACTTTAACAAGGTCATAGGTCAAATTTGCCACGAATTTGTGGACATAGGAAAAATATCGAACAAAGGTAAATATTCTAACAATGTTTCTTTTCCATATAATATTATACGGTAGTAAAACAGTTCCCACTGTCGGTCGCCAATGGCGACAACAAATAAATATTGGCGCCAAATTTTGTGAATTTGCGAATATATTTGGCGCATTTTTTTTTTTTGCACATGTTTTGTCAAATAGGCGTTAAATATTTATTTGTGAACTATATGGCTCTTAGTTGGCTCCAAGTTTTTTTAATTGGCTCCAGTGTTTTTCAATTGGCGACAGAAGTGGCGCAGACAAACATTCAGACAGAGGGAACCTTGAAGTACTGAATCTACCGAGCTCAATGTTTCTGTTGCAATATTATCACGTATATCCTTGGTATACCGATAAGCTGCGACATAAGCAATAACCTGTGTATTTGTATTTAAAAAGAGGCTGTGCAAATAATGTTCACTTTCATTTAAGCATAATGACATTTATTTTATTGTATGCAATGTCGATTAGTAAGAAATATATCGTAGTTGAATTAATAACAAAGTGAAAGCAACAGCAGTGACCTCCATCTTTTATTTACGCGTTTATACCAATGATCGGCGACGATGTAAATTTCGCCTAGTAAGTTTATACCAGTAGCAATACATGCTGTATATGGCAATCATGTGACGCTACATGAGTATCGGGCACCTTACAAATGTCAAATGCAGCCGATAGATAACAAATTCATTGAAATTCACCTGAATATTGACTACATGAACGAAAAGTTAAGAGTGTAATGAAAAAAAATATTTTTGAATAAATTAAGTTAACAGAAAATTTATCCGTAGACGTGACATTTCAGCTTGCGCCAACGAGAGTGATTAATATAAGTTGTTAAAACTTACGTCTCAATCGTTGTTAAATAAATAAAGTTATTAAACAAAAACGGAAAAAAAACAATGAAATTAATGTGCGACTTGTCTTAATAATGGAATAAAATATGGGACATTCGCATACAGCACAAGGACATTCAAATACAGCATAAGGACATTCGCATACAGCACAAGGACATTCAAATACAGCATAAGGACATTCTCATACAGCACAAGGACATTCACATACAGCACAAGGACATTCACATACAGCACAAGGACATTCACATACAGCACAAGGACATTCACATACAGCACAAGGACATTCAAATACAGCATAAGGACATTCTCATACAGCACAAGGACATTCACATACAGCACAAGGACATTCGCATACAGCACAAGGACATTCAAATACAGCATAAGGACATTCTCATACAGCACAAGGACATTCACATACAGCACAAGGACATTCACATACAGCACAAGGACATTCACATACAGCACAAGGACATTCACATACAGCACAAGGACATTCAAATACAGCATAAGGACATTCTCATACAGCACAAGGACATTCACATACAGCACAAGGACATTCGCATACAGCACAAGGACATTCAAATACAGCATAAGGACATTCTCATACAGCACAAGGACATTCACATACAGCACAAGGACATTCACATACAGCACAAGGACATTCACATACAGCACAAGGACATTCACATACAGCACAAGGACATTCACATACAGCACAAGGACATTCACATACAGCACAAGGACATACAGCACAAGGACATTACATACAGCACAAGGACATTCACATACAGCACAAGGACATTCACATACAGCACAAGGACATTCACATACAGCACAAGGACATTCACATACAGCACAAGGACATTCACATACAGCACAAGGACATTCACATACAGCACAAGGACATTCACATACAGCACAAGGACATTCACATACAGCACAAGGACACCATACAGCACAAGGACATTCACATACAGCACAAGGACATACATATACAGCACAAGGACATTCACATACAGCACAAGGACATACAGCACAAGACATTCACATACAGCACAAGGACATTCACATACAGCACAAGGACATTCACATACAGCACAAGGACATTCACATACAGCACAAGGACATTCACATACAGCACAAGGACATTCACATACAGCACAAGGACATTCACATACAGCACAAGGACATTCACATACAGCACAAGGACATTCACATACAGCACAAGGACATTCACATACAGCACAAGGACATTCACAAGGACATCACATACAGCACAAGGACATCACATACAGCACAAGGACATTCACATACAGCACAAGGACATACAGCACAAGGACATTCACATACAGCACAAGGACATTCACATACAGCACAAGGACATTCACATACAGCACAAGGACATTCACATACAGCACAAGGACATTCACATACAGCACAAGGACATTCACATACAGCACAAGGACATTCACATACAGCACAAGGACATTCACATACAGCACAAGGACATTCACATACAGCACAAGGACATTCACATACAGCACAAGGACATACAGCACAAGGACATTCACATACAGCACAAGGACATTCCATACAGCACAAGGACATTCACATACAGCACAAGGACATTCACATACAGCACAAGGACATTCACATACAGCACAAGGACATTCACATACAGCACAAGGACATTCACATACAGCACAAGGACATACAGCACAAGGACATTCACATACAGCACAAGGACATTCACATACAGCACAAGGACATTCACATACAGCACAAGGACATTCACATACAGCACAAGGACATTCACATACAGCACAAGGACATTCACATACAGCACAAGGACATTCCATCAGCACAAGGACATACAGCACAAGGACATACAGCACAAGGACATTCACATACAGCACAAGGACATTCACATACAGCACAAGGACATTCACATACAGCACAAGGACATTCACATACAGCACAAGGACATTCCCATACAGCACAAGGACATTCACATACAGCACAAGGACATTCACATACAGCACAAGGACATTCACATACAGCACAAGGACATTCACATACAGCACTCACATACAGCACAAGGACATACAGCACAAGGACATTCACATACAGCACAAGGACATACAGTACAAGGACATTCACATACAGCACAAGGACATTCCCATACAGCACAATGACATACAGTACAAGGACATTCACATACAGTACAAGGACATTCACATACATCACAAGGACATTCACATACATCACAAGGACATTCACATACATCACAAGGACATTCACATACAGCACAAGGACATTTACATACAGCAAAAGGACATTCGCATACAGCACAAGGACATTCGCATACAGCACAAGGACATTCACATGCAGCACAAGGACATTCACATACAGCACAAGGACATTCACATACATCACAAGGACATTCACATACAGCACAAGGACATTCACATACAGCACAAGGACATTCACATACAGCACAAGGACATTCAGTACAAGGACATTCACATACAGCACAAGGACATTCACATACAGCACAAGGACATACAGCACAAGGACATTCACATACAGCACAAGGACATTCACATACAGCACAAGGACATTCACATACAGCACAAGGACATTCACATACAGCACAAGGACATACAGCACAAGGACATTCACATACAGCACAAGGACATTCACATACAGCACAAGGACATTCACATACAGCACAAGGACATTCACATACAGCACTCACATACAGCACAAGGACATACAGCACAAGGACATTCACATACAGCACAAGGACATACAGTACAAGGACATTCACATACAGCACAAGGACATTCCCATACAGCACAATGACATACAGTACAAGGACATTCACATACAGTACAAGGACATTCACATACATCACAAGGACATTCACATACATCACAAGGACATTCACATACATCACAAGGACATTCACATACAGCACAAGGACATTTACATACAGCAAAAGGACATTCGCATACAGCACAAGGACATTCGCATACAGCACAAGGACATTCACATGCAGCACAAGGACATTCACATACAGCACAAGGACATTCACATACATCACAAGGACATTCACATGCAGCACAAGGACATTCACATACAGCACAAGGACATTCACATACAGCACAAGGACATTCAGTACAAGGACATTCACATACAGCACAAGGACATTCACATACAGCACAAGGACATACAGCACAAGGACATTCACATACAGCACAAGGACATACAGCACAAGGACATTCACATACAGCACAAGGACATTCACATACAGCACAAGGACATACAGCACAAGGACATTCACATACAGCACAAGGACATTCACATACAGCACAAGGACATTCACATACAGCACAAGGACATTCACATACAGCACAAGGACATTCACATACAGCACAAGGACATTCACATACAGCACAAGGACATTCACATACAGCACAAGGACATTCACATACAGCACAAGGACATTCACATACAGCACAAGGACATACAGCACAAGGAAACATACAGTACAAGGACATTCACATACAGCACAAGGACATTCACATACAGCACAAGGACATTCACATACAGCACAAGGACATACAGTACAAGGACATTCACATACAGTACAAGGACATTCACATACAGCACAAGGACATACAGTACAAGGACATTCACATACAGCACAAGGACATTCACATACAGCACAAGGACATTCGCATACAGCACAAGGACATACAGCACAAGGACATTCACATACAGCACAAGGACATTTACATACAGCACAAGGACATTCACATACAGCACAAGGACATTCGCATACAGCACAAGGACATTCGCATACAGCACAAGGACATTCGCATACAGCACAAGGACATTCGCATACAGCACAAGGACATTCACATGCAGCACAAGGACATTCACATACAGCACAAGGACATTCACATACATCACAAGGACATTCACATACAGCACAAGGACGTTTACATACAGCAAAAGGACATTCGCATACAGCACAAGGACATTCGCATACAGCACAAGGACATTCACATGCAGCACAAGGACATTCACATACAGCACAAGGACATTCACATACATCACAAGGACATTCACATGCAGCACAAGGACATTCACATACAGCACAAGGACATTCACATACAGCACAAGGACATTCCCATACAGCACAAGGACATGCAGCACAAGGACATTCACATACAGCACAAGGACATTCACATACAGCACAAGGACATTCAGTACAAGGACATTCACATACATCACAAGGACATTCACATACAGCACAAGGACATACAGCACAAGGACATTCACATACAGCACAAGGACATACAGCACAAGGACATTCACATACAGCACAAGGACATTCACATACAGCACAAGGACATTCACATACATCACAAGGACATTCACATACAGCACAAGGACATTCACATACAGCACAAGGACATTCACATACAGCACAAGGACATTCACATACAGCACAAGGACATTCACATACAGCACAAGGACATTCACATACAGCACAAGGACATTCACATACAGCACAAGGACATACAGTACAAGGACATTCACATACAGTACAAGGACATTCACATACAGCACAAGGACATACAGTACAAGGACATTCACATACAGCACAAGGACATTCACATACAGCACAAGGACATTCCATACAGTACAAGGACATTCACATACAGTACAAGGACATTCACATACAGCACAAGGACATACAGTACAAGGACATTCACATACAGCACAAGGACATTCACATACAGCACAAGGACATTCACATACAGCACAAGGACATACAGTACAAGGACATTCACATACAGTACAAGGACATTCACATACAGCACAAGGACATACAGTACAAGGACATTCACATACAGCACAAGGACATTCACATACAGCACAAGGACATTCACATACAGCACAAGGACATACAGCACAAGGACATTCACATACAGCACAAGGACATTCACATACAGCACAAGGACATACAGTACAAGGACATTCACATACAGCACAAGGACATTCACATACAGTACAAGGACATTCACATACAGTACAAGGACATTCACATACAGCACAAGGACATTCACATACAGCACAAGGACATACAGCACAAGGACATTCACATACAGCACAAGGACATTCCCATACAGCACAGGGACATTCACATACATCACAAGGACATTCACATACAGCACAAGGACATACAGCACAAGGACATTTCACATACAGCACAAGGACATTCACATACAGCACAAGGACATTCACATACAGCACAAGGACATTCACATACAGCACAAGGACATTCACATACAGCACAAGGACATTCACATACAGCACAAGGACATTCACATACAGCACAAGGACATTCACATACAGCACAAGGACATTCACATACAGCACAAGGACATTCACATACAGCACAAGGACATACAGCACAAGGACATTCACATACAGCACAAGGACATTCACATACAGCACAAGGACATTCACATACAGCACAAGGACATTCACATACAGCACAAGGACATTCACATACAGCACAAGGACATTCACATACAGCATAAGGACATACACATACAGCACAAGGACATTCACATACAGCACAAGGACATACAGCACAAGGATATTCACATACAGCACAAGGACATTCCCATACAGCACAAGGACATACAGTACAAGGACATTCACATACAGCACAAGGACATTCCCATACAGCACAAGGACATACAGTACAAGGACATTCACATACAGCACAAGGACATTCACATACAGCACAAGGACATTCACATACAGCACAAGGACATACAGTACAAGGACATTCACATACATCACAAGGACATTCACATACAGCACAAGGACATACAGTACAAGGACATTCACATACAGCACAAGGACATTCACATACAGCACAAGGACATTCACATACAGCACAAGGACATTCGCATACAGCACAAGGACATTCACATACAGCACAAGGACATTCACATACAGCACAAGGACATTCACATACAGTACAAGGACATTCACATACAGCACAAGGACATTCACATACATCACAAGGACATTCACATACATCACAAGGACATTCACATACAGCACAAGGACATTCGCATACAGCACAAGGACATTCACATGCAGCACAAGGACATTCACATACATCACAAGGACATTCACATGCAGCACAAGGACATTCACATACATCACAAGGACATTCACATACAGCACAAGGACATTCACATACAGCACAAGGACATTCACATACATCACAAGGACATTCACATACAGCACAATTTAGTTTTTCTCAATAGGAATATACCTGTTGGCGAGGATGGCTTGCAATGCCGATTTTATCTTCCAGGTGAAGACAAATGGCTTATGCTTAAAGGACTCGAGAGTTGTGCAGGAAACAAATTCTTCCGAAGCTTTGAACATTCGCACACTTGCTTTATTGATGTATCCAAAGATGGCGAGTTCTCAATACCACAGTCGCAGTATGTCAATAAATACTTTCATTGTATTACAAAACATTTTCAATCTATCGATCTGTTTTTAATTCTCCGTAATAATTATTGTTTCAAACATTTGATATAAACATATACATTAATTTGATATAAACATATGCATTAATTTGATATAAACATATACATTAATGCAGATATTCTCAGATGTTGTAGTGGTCTGCCAAACATGTATAATTCAACAACAACAAAAAGTGCGCAAACAAATTTTAAAAATAAATTATGCGTGTGTAAACCACAAAATATATTTCAGATTTACATCAGTGTGCCTATTGTTTATCAGCAGTATGTAGTACAGTGTGTCTATTGTTTATCAGCAGTATGTAGTACAGTGTGTCTATTGTTTATCAGCAGTATGTAGTACAGTGTGCCTATTGTTTATCAGCAGTATGTAGTGCAGTGTGCCTATTGCGTATCAGCAATATGTAGTGCAGTGTGCCTATTGCTTATCAGCAGTATGTAGTGCAGTGTGCCTATTGCTTATCAGCAGTATGTAGTGCAGTGTGCCTATTGCTTATCAGCAGTATGTAGTGCAGTGTGCCTATTGCTTATCAGCAGTATGTAGTGCAGTGTGTCTATTAGCAGTATGTGGTACAGTGTGCCTATTGTTTATCAGCAGTATGTAGTACAGTGTGTATATTGTTTATCAGCAGTATGTAGTACAGTGTGTCTATTGTTTATCAGCAGTATGTAGTACAGTGTGTCTATTGCTTATCAGCAGTATGTAGTACAGTGTGTCTATAGCTGCACTGCCCCTGTTGAGAACCTCATTGCACTACAAACCACAACCGCACAACCACTTATGTTAGTGTGAACCTCCGTAATAAGAAATTGTTCCGATGTAATATTCAAATTAGTTTCTGTTTACTGTCAAAATTAATAATAACTACATATAAAACAAATTCATTAGAATATATTACTAATATAATTAACTGTTCATGATTGTCAGAAAATAGCTAAAATACAAAAGTATGTCCGACCGCGGAAGAATACGAAACGCAAAGAGTGGCAGAGAAAATGCCATCATCCACTGTTTGAAAACAATGGAATATTCTTTCACTGAGAAACTCTCATCATTCATTGGAAAGCATTAAAGAAATAGAATTGTTATTTTTAGCAAACTATTTATACATTGCATATTAAAAGTAATTTGTGAAAAATCTCTAAAAGGAAATAGAGAGATACATGTACCGTACCGAGAGATACATATACCGTACCTAGAGATACATGTACCGTACCTAGAGATACATGTACCGTACCGAGAGATACATGTACCATACCTAGAGATACATGTACCGAGAGATACATGTACCGTACCGAGAGATACATGTACCATACCTAGAGATACATGTACCTAGAGATACATGTACTGTACCTAGAGATACATGTACCGTACCTAGAGATACATGTACCGTACCAAGAGATACATGTACCGTACCAAGAGATACATGTACCATACCTAGAGATACATGTACCATACCTAGAGATACATGTACCGTACCTAGAGATACATGTACCGAGAGATACATGTACCGAGAGATACATGTACCGAGAGATACATGTACCGTACCTAGTGATACATGTACCGTACCAAGAGATACATGTACCGTACCTAGAGATACATGTACCATACTTAGAGATACATGTACCATACTTAGAGATACATGTACCATACTTAGAGATACATGTACCATACTTAGAGATACATGTACCGTACCTAGAGATACATGTACCGTACCTAGAGATACATGTACCGTACCTAGAGATACATGTACCGTACCTAGAGATACATGTACCGTACCTAGAGATACATGTACCGTACCTAGAGATACATGTACCGTACCAAGAGATACATGTACCATACCTAGAGATACATGTACCATACCTAGAGATACATGTACCGTACCTAGAGATACATGTACCGTACCTAGAGATACATGTACCATACTTAGAGATACATGTACCGTACCTAGAGATACATGTACCATACCTAGAGATACATGTACCGTACCTAGAGATACATGTACCATACTTAGAGATACATGTACCATACTTAGAGATACATGTACCATACTTAGAGATACATGTACCGTACCTAGAGATACATGTACCGTACCAAGAGATACATGTACCGTACCAAGAGATACATGTACCGAGAGATACATGTACCGTACCAAGAGATACATGTACCGTACCTAGAGATACATGTACCGTACCTAGAGATACATGTACCATACCTAGAGATACATGTACCGTACCTAGAGATACATGTACCGTACCGAGAGATACATGTACCGTACCTACATGTACCGTACCTAGAGATACATGTACCGTACCTAGAGATACATGTACCGAGAGATACATGTACCGTACCTAGAGATACATGTACCGTACCTAGAGATACATGTACCGTACCTAGAGATACATGTACCGTACCTAGAGATACATGTACCATACCTAGAGATACATGTACCTAGAGATACATGTACCGTACCAAGAGATACATGTACCGTACCAAGAGATACATGTACCGTACCGAGAGATACATGTACCGTACCGAGAGATACATGTACCGTACCAAGAGATACATGTACCGTACCAAGAGATACATGTACCGTACCTAGAGATACATGTACCATACCTAGAGATACATGTACCGAGAGATACATGTACCTAGAGATACATGTACCATACCTAGAGATACATGTACCGTACCACCAAGAGATACATGTACCGTACCAAGAGATACATGTACCGTACCGAGAGATACATGTACCGTACCGAGAGATACATGTACCGTACCACCAAGAGATACATGTACCGTATCTAGAGATACATGTACCGTACCACCAAGAGATACATGTACCGTACCGAGAGATACATGTACCGTACCGAGAGATACATGTACCGTACCGAGAGATACATGTACCGTACCGAGAGATACATGTACCGTACCGAGAGATACATGTACCGTAACGAGAGATACATGTACCGTACCTAGAGATACATGTACCGTACCTAGAGATACATGTACCGTACCGAGAGATACATGTACCGTACCGAGAGATACATGTACCGTACCGAGAGATACATGTACCGTACCGAGAGATACATGTACCGTACCGAGAGATACATGTACCGTACCTAGAGATACATGTACCGTACCGAGAGATACATGTACCATACCTAGAGATACATGTACCGTACCGAGAGATACATGTACTGTACCTAGAGATACATGTACCGTACCGAGAGATACATGTACCGTACCTAGAGATACATGTACCGTACCTAGAGATACATGTACCGAGAGATACATGTACCGAGAGATACATGTACCGTACCAAGAGATACATGTACCGTACCTAGAGATACATGTACCGTACCAAGAGATACATGTACCGTACCGAGAGATACATGTACCGTACCTAGAGATACATGTACCGAGAGATACATGTACCGTACCGAGAGATACATGTACCGTACCTAGAGATACATGTACCGAGAGATACATGTACCGAGAGATACATGTACCGTACCTAGTGATACATGTACCGTACCAAGAGATACATGTACCGAGAGATACATGTACCGTACCGAGAGATACATGTACCGAACCGAGAGATACATGTACCGTACCGAGAGATACATGTACCGTACCTAGAGATACATGTACTGAACCGAGAGATACATGTACTGTATCGAGAGATACATGTACCGTATCGAGAGATACATGTACCGAGAGATACATGTACCGTACCGAGAGATACATGTACCGAACCGAGAGATACATGTACCGAACCGAGAGATACATGTACCCTACCTAGAGATACATGTACTGAACCGAGAGATACATGTACTGTATCGAGAGATACATGTACCGTATCGAGAGATACATGTACCGAGAGATACATGTACCGTACCGAGAGATACATGTACCGAACCGAGAGATACATGTACCGAACCGAGAGATACATGTACCCTACCTAGAGATACATGTACTGAACCGAGAGATACATGTACTGTATCGAGAGATACATGTACCGTATCGAGAGATACATGTACCGAGAGATACATGTACCGTACCGAGAGATACATGTACCGAACCGAGAGATACATGTACCGAACCGAGAGATACATGTACCATACCGAGAGATACATGTACCGTACCGAGAGATACATGTACCGTACCGAGAGATACATGTACCGTACCGAGAGATACATTTACCGTAACGAGAGATACATGTACCGAGAGATACATGTACCGTACCGAGAGATACATTTACCGTAACGAGAGATACATGTACCGAGAGATACATGTACCATACCGAGAGATACATGTACCGTACCGAGAGATACATGTACCGTACCGAGAGATACATGTACCGTACCGAGAGATACATGTACTGTACCGAGAGATACATGTACCGTACCGAGAGATACATGTACCGTACCGAGAGATACATGTACTGTACCGAGAGATACATGCACCGAGAGATACATGTACCGTACCGAGAGATACATGCACCGAGAGATACATGTACCGTACCGAGAGATACATGTACTGTATCGAGAGATACATGTACCATACCGAGAGATACATGTACTGTACCGAGAGATACATGTACCATACCGAGAGATACATGTACTGTACCGAGAGATACATGTACCATACCGAGAGATACATGTACTGTACCGAGAGATACATGTACCGTACCAAGAGATACATGTACTGTACCGAGAGATACATGTACCGTACCGAGAGATACATGTACCGTACCGAGAGATACATGTACCGAAAAAAGACCGGTGATACAATAACTTCTTTCTAAACAAATGATTTAGTGTACCAGTAACTTGTGTACCATCCATACAGTCCATACAGGGAGACCGGCGATACAATAACTTCTTTCTAAACAACTGTTTTAGTGTACCAGTAACTCGAATGAGTCCATACAGGGAGACCGGCGAGATAGGATATGGCGACATATTTGGAATGCCACTTCAGAAGCATGCCATGGAACATCTAGATCACTCTGCATTTGCGTCTCCTGTAGCGACCAGTATTCGGATGATGCAGACAACCGTGAACCTTGTCCAAGGAGAAATAGTCAAACAAAAGGTATGCTGTAGTAGTAGTGTCTGTACAAACATAGTACATGTTTACAGTGTCTGTACAAACATAGTACATGGTTACAATGTCTGTACAAACATAGTACATGTTTATAGTGTCTGTACAAACATAGTACATGTTTACAGTGTCTCTACAAACATAGTACATGTTTACAGTGTCTCTACAAACATAGTACATGTTTACAGTGTCTCTACAAACATAGTACATGTTTACAGTGTCTCTACAAACATAGTACATGTTTACAGTGTCTGTACAAACATAGTACATGTTTACAGTGTCTGTACAAACATAGTACATGTTTACAGTGTCTGTACAAACATAGTACATGTTTACAGTGTCTGTACAAACATAGTACATGGTTACAGTGTCTGTACAAACATAGCACATGTTTACAATGTCTGTACAAACATAGTACATGTTTACAGTGTCTGTACAAACATAGCACATGTTTACAGTGTCTGTACAAACATAGTACATGGTTACAATGTCTGTACAAACATAGTACATGTTTACAGTGTCTGTACAAACATATCACATGTTTAGTGTCTGTACAAACATAGTACATGTTTACAGTGTCTGTACAAACATAGTACATGTTTACAGTGTCTGTACAAACATAGTACATGGTTACAGTGTCTGTACAAACATAGCACATGTTTACAATGTCTGTACAAACATAGTACATGTTTACAGTGTCTGTACAAACATAGCACATGTTTACAGTGTCTGTACAAACATAGTACATGGTTACAATGTCTGTACAAACATAGTACATGTTTACAGTGTCTGTACAAACATATCACATGTTTAGTGTCTGTACAAACATAGTACATGTTTACAGTGTCTGTACAAACATAGTACATGTTTACAGTGTCTGTACAAACATAGCACATGCTTACAGTGTCTGTACAAACATAGTACATGTTTACAGTGTCTTTACAAACATAGCACATGTTTACAGTGTCTGTACAAACATAGCACATGTTTACAGTGTCTGTACAAACATAGCACATGTTTACAATGTCTGTACAAACATAGTACATGTTTACAGTGTCTGTACAAACATAGCACATGTTTACAGTGTATGTACAAACATAGTACATGGTTACAATGTCTGTACAAACATAGTACATGTTTACAGTGTCTGTACAAACATATCACATGTTTAGTGTCTGTACAAACATAGTACATGTTTACAGTGTCTGTACAAACATAGTACATGTTTACAGTGTCTGTACACACATAGTACATGTTTACAGTGTCTGTACAAACATAGTACATGTTTACAGTGTCTGTACACACATAGTACATGTTTACAGTGTCTGTACAAACATAGCACATGCTTACAGTGTCTGTACAAACATAGTACATGTTTACAGTGTCTGTACAAACATAGCACATGTTTACAGTGTCTGTACAAACATAGCACATGTTTACAGTGTCTTTACAAACATAGCACATGTTTACAGTGTCTGTACAAACATAGCACATGTTTACAGTGTCTGTACAAACATAGCACATGTTTACAGTGTCTGTACAAACATAGTACATGTTGACAGTGTCTGTACAAACATAGTACATATTTCCTATCAGGCTCTATGCTGTTTGCTATTCGGATAGTGGAGCTAAAATACTTGTCTGAATAGCAAACAACATAGATCCTGATCAGACTTTGCGTTCCGCGGATTATCTAGATCTATGTACACATTCCGTCCAATTTATTCGGCAGATTAAAGGGTTAAAATATCTCCCTGCAATTAACCCTTTCCTTCATAGAGATTTAGGTTAATATACTATTATATCTCCATACAAATGACGGCCATTTAGCTATCATGCTGTGGATGAGTATTCGCCATATCTATCCCACCTCCATATATATTACTGCGACTACATGAGATTCTGTCCTTTATTATGAACATTTGTTACATTGTCAATGTATGTCATATTGGTAATGGCGTCAAGACGTGCTTCTATGAGGGAAAGGGTTAAGAACTATTTTGAATCTTCATTTTGGAGCACATATGGTTAGCATTGGTCCTATCTTTTGTTATTTTGTTATGCATTTCGGATGCTAGTAATATTCGTCTACCTTTGTCATTGTCAAGGTCACATTTTTCAGCTTTCTTATTCCTTGTGTGAGTCCGCCTCCGTGGTCCAGTGGTTAAGGTCGCTGACTTGTATACCACTGTAACCTATCATCACTGATGGTCACAGGTTTGAGCCCCGCTTAGGCCGTGTCTCATTTATATGAAAAAGTTGGCAGTTTCTTACGGAGGTTGGTGCACCCAAGTACTGGTTAACCACTGCAGCCTGCCCAGGAAAGGTGTTGTTAGGTAAACTGCCCGCCGGCGATATGGCCCAAAATGGTGCTGATGCAGGCGTAAAACCCGAAATATAAATAAATAAATTGTCATTGTCAAGGTCACATTTTTCAGCTTTCTTATTCCTTGTGTGACCCGCCTTTGATCCATTTAATGTAACAATTTTTATATGAAGCATTCATTTTATAATAGTCCAGTTCATATTGTCATAGCTACGTTCTGCTCAGATAATCTGTGACAGAGTTACTGCCCCATGAAATCTCTAGAGAATGACCTTGAACTTGGATCATTTCAATACTCTCTACGTGGTTTAAGGGGAATATTTCAAAAATATGTGTGATATTGTTGGCTATTATTGTAATTAGATGTATGTTTGCCAGGCTGATGCACTTGTAAACATCGTGTCGCACTCACACACATTGACGGAAAGCGTGGTTTCCAAAGCGTTCCTGAAATATGGTGGTCAACAAATTATACAGGTACGCATGAATTTTCAGATTTTTGTCTTAAAGCCACTTTATGCAATTAACTAAAATTGTGCTCGTCAAGATATAATGAAATTGTGATTATTGTCATATTATATTCATATCTTGTGGAAGTCGAGATAGCATAGTGGTAACGCGTTCAGGTGCACAGTGGTAACGCGTTCGCTTCAGGTGCATAGTGGTAACGCGTTCAGGTGCACAGTGGTAACGCGTTGGCTTCAGGTGCACAGTGGTAACGCGTTCACTTCAGGTGCACAGTGGTAACGCGTTCGCTTCAGGTGCATAGTGGTAACGCGTTCAGGTGCACAGTGGTAACGCGTTCGCTTCAGGTGCACAGTGGTAACGCGTTCGCTTCAGGTGCATAGTGGTAACGCGTTCAGGTGCACAGTGGTAACGCGTTCACTTCAGGTGCACAGTGGTAACGCGTTCACTTCAGGTGCACAGTGGTAACGCGTTCGCTTCAGGTGGACAGTGGTAACGCATTCGTTTCAGGTGCACAGTGGTAACGCGTTCGCTTCAGGTGCATAGTGGTAACGCGTTCGCTTCAGGTGCATAGTGGTAACGTGTTCGCTTCAGGTGCACAGTGGTAACGCGTTCGCTTCAGGTGCATAGTGGTAACGCATTCGCTTCAGGTGCACAGTGGTAACGTGTACGCTTCAGGTGCACAGTGGTAACGCGTTCGCTTCAGGTGCACAGTGGTAACGCATTCGCTTCAGGTGCACAGTGGTAACGCATTCGCTTCAGGTGCATAGTGGTAACGCATTCGCTTCAGGTGCACAGTGGTAACGTGTACGCTTCAGGTGCACAGTGGTAACGCGTTCGCTTCAGGTGCACAGTGGTAACGCATTCGCTTCAGGTGCACAGTGGTAACGCATTCGCTTCAGGTGCATAGTGGTAACGCATTCGCTTCAGGTGCACAGTGGTAACGCGTTCGCTTCAGGTGCACAGTGGTAACGCATTCGCTTCAGGTGTGCACAGTGGTAACGCGTTCGCTTCAGGTGCACAGTGGTAACGCGTTCACTTCAGGTACACAGTGGTAACGCGTTCACTTCAGGTGCACAGTGGTAACGCGTTCGCTTCAGGTGCACAGTGGTGAGGCATTCACTTCAGGTGCACAGTGGTGAGAGTTGCGATTGTGCCCTTAGGCAAGGCACATAAACTCCACATTGCCTCTTATCTCTCCCCCCTCATGGCGATGGATTCCACATCTCGAGAGCGATTTATCTATAGTTTAAAAATTTGTTTCTCAGTTGATTAATATAAGTTGTTAAAACTTGCTTACATTCATTGTAAAATAAATCAAGTTTATACTTCTATAACAAAAAAAAACAAACAAATAATCAGATTTTAAGAAACCAAATTCCTCCAATGGAATTGCTTTTATATGTTTATTATTTATAGATGAGATTCCTTCGTGGATATTTATGAACAAAATCACCATTAACTTTGTGAATACTTTGCTGAAGATGACGAGGATAAACTAGCATATTGTAGCTTACATTTCATATGTTTATTTAGCGTCGCCCCCTTGTTGCTCGTAATTGGGGTGATGCCTCTAGAAGTCCATTAGTCATTTTATTATTTAGAGGACAAGTCATTTTATTATTTAGAGGATAAGTCATTTTATTGTTTAGAGGATAAGTCATTTTATTGTTTAGAGGATAAGTCATTTTATTATTTAGAGGATAAGTCATTTTATTATTTAGAGGATAAGTCATTTTATTGTTTAGAGGATAAGTCATTTTATTGTTTAGAGGATAAGTCATTTTATTATTTAGAGGATAAGTCATTTTATTGTTTAGAGGATAAGTCATTTTATTGTTTAGAGGATAAGTCATTTTATTATTTAGAGGATAAGTCATTTTATTATTTAGAGGATAAGTCATTTTATTATTTAGAGGATAAGTCATTTTATTATTTAGAGGATAAGTCATTTTATTATTTAGAGGATAAGTCATTTTATTGTTTAGAGGATAAGTCATTTTATTGTTTAGAGGATAAGTCATTTTATTGTTTAGAGGATAAGTCATTGTATTATTTAGAGGATAACAAGTCAATTTATGATTTAGAGGACAAGTCATTTTATTATTTAGAGGACAAGTCATTTATTATTTAGAGGACAAGTCATTTTATTATTTAGAGGATAAGTCATTTTATTATTTAGAGGACAAGTCATTTTATTATTTAGAGGATAAGTCATTTATTATTTAGAGGACAATTCATTTATTATTTAGAGGACAAGTCATTTTATTATTTAGAGGACAAGTCATTTTAGTATTTAGAGGACAAGTCATTTTATTATTTAGAGGACAAGTCATTTTATTATTTAGCGGACAAGTCATTTTATTATTTAGAGGACAATTCATTTTATTATTTAGAGGACACGTCATTTTATTATTTAGAGGACAAGTCATTTTATTATTTAGAGGACAAGTCATTTTATTATTTAGAGGATAGTGTAACGTACAGAAAATGCTCTAATTCCAGAAGCATCCCTGGTTCTTTTACAATTTTATGTTTAAGCAATATTTTAGGGTCAGATGGAGTATCGAACGTCCGATCCATGGAGTCGCAGTCCAACGTGTTAACCACCGGACCACCGAACCGTCTGAATAATAATAATGTTGTAATGAAATACTTTTTATTCTGGTCTCTTTGTGTTTCAAAACTACCTATTATTATAAAAACAAAACACTGACTATTAGATATTTTTGGCCAATGACATCAAACGTGACATCAATTCACTAGCTTTTTTGTAGTTTTGCTAATCACGACTAAAGGCGCTTTTGCAAACAGCATAGAGCCAGATCCGACGGCACAGAACGTGCCATCTGATCAGGCTCTATGCTGTTTGCTATTCGGATAGTGGAGCTAAAACAATTATCTGAATAGCAAATAATATAAATCCTAATCAGATGCTGCGTTATGCCGCTGCTGATCTGGATCTATGTTGTTTGCACATTCCGTTTAATTTATTCAGCAGGTTAAGGGTTAACATTTCATCGAATTGCTAAGTACCCTGTCTGACGATATGTACTTGTATCACTCTCTGACCTCTATTTATCAGATGTATGACGCAGCTCGAGATTCGGATTCGGGGATTCTTGTGGAGACTGCGAGCTGTGGTCGTCTAAACTGTTCGTCAGTTTTCCATGTAGTCCTCCGACAAGGGGACAAATATTGTTAAACGGTTAGTTGTTTCTCAGCTGCATGATCATTAACTACATTTGTAGTGTCCTTAGGCAAGACTCTTAAATCCACATTGTCTCTTCTCTCTCCATCAAGGTGGTGGTTTACGTCGCAATTGAGGTCTCGAGAGCGTTTGATCTAATGTTGTAAAAACTTATTTCGCAATCGAGCTAAGCTAAATTTGTATAAACTAATCTAAGCTACTTGATCCTGATGTTAGCTCAGCATTTTCTCTTTCAAATAATGACCAACTATGATTTCTTCGTCAGCATTTGTCCAACGACAGTCCGTCTTCGGACTTTAATATTAGCCATGACTGCTCTGTCTCCCGATGGAGTTTGCTCATGTCTATCTACAATACCCTTAGTTTAAGCAATATTTTATTTCTTTAAATATACATAAGACTCGTATACATAATATGTTCATACATGTAGGATTGAGGAGAAAGCAACTTGCTTCTATGGTTACCTCTTTCCTATACCCTTAGATCCTGCTCATGGCTATCTACAATACCCTTAGATCCTGCTCATGTCTATCTACAATACCCTTAGATCCTGCTCATGGCTATCTACAATACCCTTAGATCCTGCTCATGGCTATCTTCAATACCCTTAGATCCTGCTCATGTCTATCAATAAAACCCTTAGATCCTGCTCATGCCTATCTACAATACCCTTAGATCCTGCTCATGTCTATCTACAATACCCTTAGATCCTGCTCATGTCTATCTTCAATACCCTTAGATCCTGCTCATGTCTATCTACAATACCCTTAGATCCTGCTCATGTCTATCTACAAATCTTCCAATACCCTTAGATCCTGCTCATGTCTATCTATAAAACCCTTAGATCCTGCTCATGTCTATCTTCAATACCCTTAGATCCTGCTCATGTCTATCTATAAAACCCTTAGATCCTGTTCATACCTATCTACAATACCCTTAGATCCTGCTCATGTCTATCTACAATACCCTTAGATCCTGCTCATGCCTATCTACAATACCCTTAGATCCTGCTCATGTCTATCTACAATACCCTTAGATCCTGCTCATGTTATCTTCAATACCCTTAGATCCTGCTCATGTCTATCTATAAAACCCTTAGATCCTGATCATGCCTATCTACAATACCCTTAGATCCTGCTCATGTCTATCTACAATACCCTTAGACCCTGCTCATGCCTATCTACAATACCCTTAGATCCTGCTCATGTCTATCTACAATACCCTTAGATCCTGCTAATGTCTATCTACAATACCCTTAGATCCTGCTAATGTCTATCTACAATACCCTTAGATCCTGCTCATGTCTAGCTACAATACCCTTAGATCCTGCTCATGTCTATCTACAATACCCTTAGATCCTGCTCATGTTTATCTACAATACCCTTAGATCCTGCTCATGTCTATCTACAATACCCTTAGATCCTGCTCATGTCTATCTACAATACCCTTAGATCCTGCTCATGCCTATCTACAATACCCTTAGATCCTGCTCATGTCTATCTACAATACCCTTAGATCCTGCTCATGTTTATCTACAATACCCTTAGATCCTGCTCATGTCTATCTACAATACCCTTAGATCCTGCTCATGTTTATTTACCATACCCTTAGATCCTGCTCATGTCTATCTACAATACCCTTAGATCCTGCTCATGTCTATCTACAATACCCTTAGATCCTGCTCATGTTTATCTACAATACCCTTAGATCCTGCTCATGTTTATCTACAATACCCTTAGATCCTGCTCATGTCTATCTACAATACTCTTAGATCCTGCTCATGTCTATCGTCAATACCCTTAGATCCCGCTCATGTCTATCAATAAAACCCTTAGATCCTGCTCATGCCTATCTACAATACCCTTAGATCCTGCTCATGTCTATCTACAATACCCTTAGATCCTGCTCATGCCTATCTACAATACCCTTAGATCCTGCTCATGCCTATCTACAATACCCTTAGATCCTGCTCATGCCTATCTACAATACCCTTAGATCCTGCTCATGCCTATCTACAATACCCTTAGATCCTGCTCATGTCTATCTACAATACCCTTATATCCTGCTCATGTTTATCTACAATACCCTTAGATCCTGCTCATGTCTATCTACAATACCCTTAGATCCTGCTCATGTTTATCTACAATACCCTTAGATCCTGCTCATGTTTATCTACAATACCCTTAGATCCTGCTCATGTTTATCTACAATACCCTTAGATCCTGCTCATGTTTATCTACAATACCCTTAGATCCTGCTCATGTCTATCTATAAAACCCTTAGATCCTGCTCATGCCTATCTACAATACCCTTAGATCCTGCTCATGTCTATCTACAATACCCTTAGATCCTGCTCATGTCTATCTTCAATACCCTTAGATCCTGCTCATGTCTATCTACAAAACCCTTAGATCCTGCTCATGCCTATCTACAATACCCTTAGATCCTGCTCATGTCTATCTACAATACCCTTAGATCCTGCTCATGTCTATCTACAATACCCTTAGATCCTGCTCATGTATATCTACAATACCCTTAGATCCTGCTCATGTCTATCTACAATACCCTTAGATCCTGCTCATGTCTATCTACAATACCCTTAGATCCTGCTCATGTCTATCTACAATACCCTTAGATCCTGCTCATGTCTATCTACAATACCCTTAGATCCTGCTCATGTTTATCTACAATACCCTTAGATCCTGCTCATGTTTATCTACAATACCCTTAGATCCTGCTCATGTTTATCTACAATACCCTTAGATCCTGCTCATGTCTATCTACAATACCCTTAGATCCTGCTCATGTCTATCTACAATACCCTTAGATCCTTTTTATCACATTACCATAGCACGCTCATTTTAATAAATAACATTGCTACTTTCATTTTAATAAATAACGTTGCTACTTTCATTTTAATAAATAACGTTGCTACTTTCATTTTAATAAATAACATTGCTACTTTCATTTTAATAAATAACGTTGCTACTTTCATTTTAATAAATAACGTTGCTACTTTCATTTTAATAAATTACGTTGCTACTTTCATTTTAATAAATTACGTTGCTACTTTCATTTTGGCGCCAAGTGTCGGCGCAAGGTGTCATGATGACACTAAATTGTCATGATACAAATCAGCATTATTCTCTCTCAACCAATCAGAATCCTTCCATGTGTTATTACACGTGCATACATTTAACCCTTTCCCTCATAGAAGCACCTCTTGACGTCATTACCAATACGACCTACATTGACAATGCAGTAGCCAAACCAATGTTCATAATAATGGTCAGAATCTCATGTAGTGCCAGTAATATCTATGGAGGTGGGATAGATATGGCGACTACTTATCCACTGCATGATAGCTAAATGGCTGTCGTTTGTATGGAAATATAATAGTATATTAACCTAAATCTCTATGAAGTCCCAGTAATATCTATGGAGGTGGGATAGATATGGCGACTACTTATCCACTGGATGATGGCTAAATGGCTGTAGTTTGTATGGAGATATAATAGTATATTAACCTAAATCTCTATGAAAGAAAGGGTTAAATGGCTGTCGTTTGTATGGAGATATAATAGTATATAAACCTAAATCTCCATGAAGGAAAGCGTTAAAGAAATGACTATGATTAAATATAATTATGTTACTGTTGGCTCAATTGTTTTTTGTAGATGATAAACGAGACGATGGTGAAGGTGTTTGACAAATGCGTAAATAAGGGTTATACATCTATTGCTCTTCCACCTCTCGGTGTCGGTAGAATGTATCAATATACGCCGGAAACAGTTGCCGAACGAATGCTAGCAGAGATGTACTTGCTCTTACGTGCAACACGCCACATAATGCAGGTTATTCATATTGTCCAACAAACCTATTTTACTTGCTTACAAACAACACGCTACAGAATGCAGGTTATTCATATTGTCCAAAAAACCTATTGTACTTGCTTACAAACAACACGCTACAGAATGCAGGTTATTCATATTGTCCAATAAACCTATTTTACTTGCTTACAAACAACACGCTACAGAATGCAGGTTATTCATATTGTCCAATAAACCTATTTTACTTGCTCTTACAAACAACACGCTACAGAATGCAGGTTATTCATATTGTCCAATAAACCTATTTTACTTGCTCTAACAAACAACACGCTACAGAATGCAGGTTATTCATATTGTCCAATAAACCTATTTTACTTGCTCTTACAAACAACACGCTACAGAATGCAGGTTATTCATATTGTCCAATAAACCTATTTTACTTGCTCTTACAAACAACACGCTACAGAATGCAGGTTATTCATATTGTCCAATAAACCTATTTTACTTGCTCTTACAAACAACACGCTACAGAATGCAGGTTATTCATATTGTCCAATAAACCTATTTTACTTGCTCTTACAAACAACACGCTACAGAATGCAGGTTATTCATATTGTCCAATAAACCTATTTTACTTGCTTACAAACAACACGCTACAGAATGCAGGTTATTCATATTGTCCAATAAACCTATTTTACCTGCTCTTAAAACAACACGCTACAGAATGCAGGTTATTCATATTGTCCAATAAACCTATTTTACTTGCTTACAAACAACACGCTACAGAATGCAGGTTATTCATATTGTCCAATAAACCTATTGTACTTGCTCTAATAAACAACACGCTACAGAATGCAGGTTATTCATATTGTCCAATAAACCTATTTTACTTGCTCTAACAAACAACACGCTACAGAATGCAGATTATTCATATTGTCCAGTAAACCTATTTTACTTGCTCTTACAAACAACACGCTACAGAATGCAGGTTATTCATATTGTCCAATAAACCTATTTTACTTGCTTACAAACAACACGCTACAGAATGCAGGTTATTCATATTGTCCAATAAACCTATTGTACTTGCTCTAATAAACAACACGCTACAGAATGCAGGTTATTCATATTGTCCAATAAACCTATTTTACTTGCTCTAACAAACAACACGCTACAGAATGCAGATTATTCATATTGTCCAGTAAACCTATTTTACTTGCTCTTACAAACAACACGCTACAGAATGCAGGTTATTCATATTGTCCAATAAACCTATTTTACTTGCTTACAAACAACACGCTACAGAATGCAGGTTATTCATATTGTCCAATAAACCTATTTTACTTGCTTACAAACAACACGCTACAGAATGCAGGTTATTCATATTGTCCAATAAACCTATTGTACTTGCTCTAATAAACAACACGCTACAGAATGCAGGTTATTCATATTGTCCAATAAACCTATTTTACTTGCTATAACAAACAACATGCTACAGAATGCACTCTACATGTGGTATGTTTGTACAGACACTGTAAACACGTGATATGTTTGTACAGACACTGTAAACATGTGCTATGTTTGTACAGACACTAATCATGTGCTATGTTTGTACAGACACTAATCATGTGCTATGTTTGTACAGACACTAATCATGTGCTATGTTTGTACAGACACTAATCATGTGCTATATTTGTACAGACACTGTAAACACGTCCTATGTTTGTACAGACACTGTATTCTGTAATATTTCCTCTCTAAATCATCTTTGTAAAACATGTGTTATGTTTGTACAGACACTGTAAACATGTACTATGTTTGTACAGACACTGTAAACATGTACTATGTTTGTACAGACACTGTAAACATGTACTATATTTCTACAGAGACTGTAAACATGTGCTATGTTTGTACAGACAGTAAACATGTGTTATGTTTGTACAGACACTGTAAACATGTACTATGTTTGTACAGACTCTGTAAACATGTACTATGTTTGTACAGACACTGTAAACATGTGCTATGTTTCTACAGACACTGTAAACATGTACTATGTTTGTACAGACACTGTAAACATGTGCTATGTTTGTACAGACACTGTAAACACGTGCTATGTTTGTACAGACACTGTAAACACATGCTATGTTTGTACAGACACTGTAAACACGTGCTATGTTTGTACAGACACTGTAAACACATGCTATGTTTGTACAGACACTGTAAACATGTACTATGTGTGTACAGACACTGTAAACACGTGCTATGTTTGTACAGACACTGTAAACACATGCTATGTTTGTACAGACACTGTAGACATGTACTATGTTTGTACAGACACTGTAAACATGTGCTATATTTGTACAGACACTAATCATGTGCTATGTTTGTACAGACACTGTAAACACGTGCTATGTTTGTACAGACACTGTAAACATGTGCTATGTTTGTACAGACACTGTAAACATGTGCTATGTTTGTACAGACACTGTAAACACATACTATGTTTGTACAGACACTGTAAACATGTACTATGTTTGTACAGACACTGTAAACATGTGCTATGTTTGTACAGACACTGTAAACATGTACTATGTTTGTACAGACACTGTAAACATGTGCTATGTTTGTACAGACACTAATCATGTGCTATGTTTGTACAGACACTGTAAACACGTGCTATGTTTGTACAGACACTGTAAACATGTGCTATGTTTGTACAGACACTGTATAAACATGTGCTATGTTTGTACAGACACTGTATATACATGTGCTATGTTTGTACAGACACTGTATAAACATGTGCTATGTTTGTACAGACACTGTAAACATGCAATATGTTTGTACAGACACTGTAAACATGCAATATGTTTGTACAGACACTGTAAACATGTACTATGTTTCTACAGACACTGTAAACATGTACTATGTTTGTACAGACACTGTAAACATGTACTCTATGTTTGTACAGACACTGTAAACATGTACTATGTTTGTACAGACACTGTAAACATGTGCTATGTTTGTACAGACACTGTAAACATGTGCTATGTTTGTATAGACACTATAAAACATGTGCTATGTTTGTACAGACACTGTAAACATGTGCTATGTTTGTATAGACACTGTGTTCTGTAATCTTTCCTCTCTAAATCATCGTTTTGATCAGAAGCTAGCATAACTTGAATATTAGATTTCTGACTTTTTAATTTATTAGGCGAGTTTGAGAAAATATACAAGGCGAGTCTCTGCATGGCAATACCATCCATATAAGGCGATCTCACCTATAAGACCTCACTATAAGACCTCACTACTTTGGTCTATACAAGGCGAGTCTCTGCATGGCAATACCATCCATATAAGACGATCTCACCTATAAGACCTCACTATAAGACCTCACTACTTTGGTCTATACAAGGCGAGTCTCTGCATGGCAATACCATCCATATAAGACGATCTCACCTATAAGACCTCACTATAAGACCTCGCTACTTTGGTCTATACAAGGCGAGTCTCTGCATGGCAATACCATCCATATGAGACGATCTCACCTATAAGACCTCGCTACTTTGGTCTATACAAGGCGAGTCTCTGCATGGCAATACCATCCATATAAGGCGATCTCACCTATAAGACCTCGCTACTTTGGTCTATACAAGGCGAGTCTCTGCATGGCAATACCATCCATATAAGGCGATCTCACCTATAAGACCTCGCTACTTTGGTCTATACAAGGCGAGTCTCTGCATGGCAATACCATCCATATAAGACGATCTCACCTATAAGACCTCGCTACTTTGGTCTATACAAGGCGAGTCTCTGCATGGCAATACCATCCATATAAGACGATCTCACCTATAAGACCTCACTACTTTGGTCCAGAAATCTGTAGTTTATACAAATTTATTTTAGCAAAAAGTGTAGATCCAGATGAGCCGGCTCACATTAAGACATAATAGAGGATATTGTTTTATTTCAAGTGTTTGCTTGAATTATAATTCACCAGAAAGAACAGTGAACGCAATATTATCACATGTCCGCCTCTGTTGTTGAGTTGTTAAAGACACTGACTTGTGTACCACTATAAGCTATCATCACTTATGGTCACAAGTTCGAGCCCCGCTCGGGCCGTGTCTCATTTATCTGAAAACGTTGGCAGTTTCTTACGGAGGTTGGTGTACCGCTGGAGCTTGCCCAGGAAAGGTGTTGTTAGGTAAACTGCCCGTCGGCGATATAGCCCAAAATGGTGCTGATGCAGACGTAAAACCCGAACAGACGATCGCCTCCGTGGTCGAGCGGTTAAGGTCACTGACCCGAACAAACAAAGAAATATTATCACGTGGCGCTAGGTTTCTATTGATGCCATCTGTGTAAACAATTACGATACATATTTCAATTATGATACATATATTTCAATTATGATACATACCGTATTTATATTTCAATTATATACATATATTTCAATTATGATACATATTTCAATATCATATTTCAATTATGATACATATTTCAATTATGATACATATATTTCAATTATGACACATATATTTCAATTATGATACATATTTCAATATCATATTTCAATTATGATACATATTTCAATTATGATACACATATTTCAATTATGATACACATATTTCAATTATGATACATATTTCAATTATGATACACATTTCAATTATGATACATATATTTCAATTATGATACACATTTCAATTATGATACATATATTTCAATTATGATACATATTTCAATTATGATACACATATTTCAATAATGATACACATATTTCAATTATGATACATATTTCAATTATGATACACATATTTCAATTATGATACATATTTCTATTATGATACACATATTTCAATTATGATACATATTTCAATTATGATACCTATTTCAATTATGATATACACATATTTCAATAATGATACACATATTTCAATTATGATACCTATTTCAATTATGATACACATATTTCAATAATGATACACATATTTCAATTATGATACATATTTCAATTATGATACATATATTTCAATTATGATACATATTTCAATTATGATACATATTTCAATTATGATACCTATTTCAATTATGATACACATATTTCAATTATGATACACATATTTCAATTATGATACACATATTTCAATTATGATACATATTTCAATTATGATACACATATTTCAATTATGATACATATATTTCAATTATGATACATATTTCAATTATGATACACATTTTTCAATTATGATACATATTTCAATTATGATACACATTTCAATTATGATACATATTTCAATTATGATATACACATATTTCAATTATGATACATATTTCAATTATGATACATATTTCAATTATGATACACATATTTCAATTATGATACATATTTCAATTATGATACACATATTTCAATTATGATACATATTTCAATTATGATACACATATTTCAATTATGATACATATATTTCAATTATGATACACATTTCAATTATGATACACATTTTTCAATTATGATACATATTTCAATTATGATACATATTTCAATTATGATACACATTTTTCAATTATGATACATATTTCAATACAATGAAAAACATTTTCTTTTACTGAGAGGCCTTGGATCATTCATTGGAAATTATAAAAGAAACATGTATGATAACGGTTGAGACAACAGACGGATCTGTCCAGTGGTAACACGCTGGACTGGTAATCCAGTGATCGCAGGTTCGATCCCCCGCATTTCAATACCTTTAAAATCATACCAAATTTTATATTAAGAAACCAAAATTAATAAAGTTATTGCAATTAAAGAATTACTAGTAAAATCGTGAAATTGCTGTTAATAAAACTTGCCAGTCAAAATGGCTGCCAAGATAAGATCTTATCAGTGTTTTTGACTATTTTCACAGGCCGTGGGAACTATGTATTAACTGAGTTTGCGGGTAAATCTATCCACAGACGGATCTGTAGTCTAGTGGTAACACGCTGGACTGGTAATCCAGGGATCGCAGGTTCGATCCCCCGTCTGACCCTAACAAAATAACAGTCTTTCAGATGGGACGTTAAACCGAGGTCTCGTGTCTGTGCTGTACATCGTGCATGTAAAAGAAACAGATGAAACTCTGGAATGGGTCTGTATCATGCATTATCCTCCAAAAATGACTAATCTCTTCAGGAGGCGTTGCTCATATGGGCAACCGGTAGCGACGATAAATAAGCGTAAAACACACACACATTGTTGAGACAGATTACCAACATTTCAAATCAATTCATATCAATTATGACTTTCTTGTCTTTCAGCAAATTACAATCGTTATATTTGATGATGCAACATATGGAGTGTTTGAGAAGGCATTCCAGTCATTTGATGAATCGTCCATCAGCAGATATACACCTGTACCGGCACGACGATCCTACATGCAAGATCCATATCAAGGTAATGTTCAAAGTCCACTTGCAGCACCCAATTCATTTCAACAAATGCTACAGCAACAACAGTCGCAACAACAGTTGCAACACCAGTCACTGCTACAGCAACAACAGTCTCAACAACAGTTGCTGCTACAGCAACACCAGTTGCAACAACAGTCGGGAACCGGACTGCAAAGTGTCCAGCAGAGATTGTTCCATGACAGTCTACAGAAGCTGCCACAAATTACTGAGCTTCGACGAGCATCCACCGGAAGTCCACGAACATCCACCGGAAGTGCACGAACATCCACCGGAAGTTCACGAACATCCACCGGACGTCCACGTGACACAGCAACCCATCATAGATCTTACAAAACTGCACAAGGTGAATGAAATGTGGCCTTGACTCAAAACATTGTTTGTTTACATCTCTTTACATGAGGGTTTCATGATCCAGTGATCCGGGTGTCCACAGTTCGATAACCCATCATGGCATGTATGTAATATCCTTAATCCTTGAGAAAGACACCTCCCACACTTTACTACAGAGCTCTCGAACAAACCATAGTACGATGTATCCTACACTGTAAATGGCAGACGAAAGGAGGTATGTCATTTTCGCACTGTCCAACGTCCGTGTGTCCGTCCGAGTCTATATTTTCAGTCCGGGCTGTAACGTCTTTGGCTATGGCTATGAGCTGCATGGGCATTCATCACCCACTATCATATTGCTTTTGACGAGATGTAGCCCAAGTAAAATGGACAGATACACATACAGTCAAACCTGTGTTAGTGGTCACCTCTATTAAGCAGCCAACCTGCATTAAGCAGCCAGTTTTCAGATTCCCAATATGTTACTTTGTTATATATTTTACCTCTGTTAAGCAGCTGCTTGTACTAAGCAGCCA
This sequence comes from Archivesica marissinica, assembly GCA_014843695.1. Classification (NCBI taxonomy): domain Eukaryota; kingdom Metazoa; phylum Mollusca; class Bivalvia; order Venerida; family Vesicomyidae; genus Archivesica; species Archivesica marissinica. The sequence continues at coordinate 806,744 of CM026400.1, forward strand.
CTTTCTGTGAGTCCCTTTGCTGGCTGCTTAAGACAGGTTTGACTGTATATAACTATGATATTACCTTCAAGTGTGATATGGAGGGAAAGAATAAGTATTTGTCTGTCAGTGTAAAAACAAGTAATAACACAAGAAATCTGAGCTAACTTCCGCCACACTGCTAGAACAATCCGAGATAACTAACTTCCGTCGTGCTGCTAGAACAATCCGAGATAGCTAACCTCCACCACACTGCTAGAACATTCTGAGATAGCTAACCTCCGCCACACTGCTAGAACAATCCGAGATAGCTAACCTCCACCACACTGCTAGAACAATCCGAGATAGCTAACCTCCGCCACACTGCTAGAACAATCCGAGATAGCTAACCTCCACCAGGCTGCTAGAACAATCCGAGATAGCTAACCTCGTCGTGCTGCTAGAACAATCCGAGATAGCTAACCTCCACCACACTGCTAGAACAATCCGAGATAGCTAACCTCCGTCGTGCTGCTAGAACAATCCGAGATAGCTAACCTCCATCACACTGCTAGAACAATCCGAGATAGCTAACCGCCGTCGTGCTGCTAGAACAATCCAAGATAGCTAAACTCCGTCGTGCTGCTAGAACAATCCGAGATAGCTAACCTCCGTCGTGCTGCTAGAACAATCCAAGATAGCTAACCTCCGCCACACTGCTAGAACAATCCGAGATAGCTAACCTCCGTCGTGCTGCTAGAACAATCCGAGATAGCTAACCTCCGTTGTGCTGCTAGAACAATCCGAGATAGCTAACCTCCGTCGTGCTGCTAGAACAATCCGAGATAGCTAACCTCTTGTGCTGCTAGAACAATCCGAGATAGCTAACCTCCGTCGTGCTGCTAGAACAATCCGAGATAGCTAACCTCCACCACACTGCTAGAACAATCCGAGATAGCTAACCTCCATCGTGCTGCTAGAACAATCCGAGATAGCTAACCTCCGTCATGCTGCTAGAACAATCCGAGATAGCTAACCTCCGTCGTGCTGCTAGAACAATCCGAGATAGCTAACCTCCGTCATGCTGCTAGAACAATCCGAGATAGCTAACCTCCATCGTGCTGCTAGAACAATCCGAGATAGCTAACCTCCATCGTGCTGCTAGAACAATCCGAGATAGCTAACCTCCGTCGTGCTGCTAGAACAATCCGAGATAGCTAACCTCCACCACGCTGCTAGAACAATCCGAGATAGCTAACCTCCGTCGTGCTGCTAGAACAATCCGAGATAGCTAACCTCCATCACACTGCTAGAACAATCCGAGATAGCTAACCTCCGTCGTGCTGCTAGAACAATCCGAGATAGCTAACCTCCGTCGTGCTGCTAGAACAATCCGAGATAGCTAACCTCCGTCGTGCTGCTAGAACAATCCGAGATAGCTAACCTCCGCCACACTGCTAGAACAATCCGAGATAGCTAACCTCCGTCGTGCTGCTAGAACAATCCGAGATAGCTAACCTCCGTTGTGCTGCTAGAACAATCCGAGATAGCTAACCTCCGTCGTGCTGCTAGAACAATCCGAGATAGCTAACCTCTCGTGCTGCTAGAACAATCCGAGATAGCTAACCTCCATTGTGCTGCTAGAACAATCTGAGATAGCTAACCTCCACCACACTGCTAGAACAATCCGAGATAGCTAACCTCCACCACACTGCTAGAACAATCCGAGATTGCTAACCTCTGTCGTACTGCTAGAACAATCCGAGATAGCTAACCTCCGCCACACTGCTAGAACAATCCGAGATAGCTAACCTCCACCACACTGCTAGAACAATCCGAGATAGCTAACCTCCGTCATGCTGCTAGAACAATCCGAGATAGCTAACCTCCGCCACACTGCTAGAACAATCCGAGATAGCTAACCTCCGCCACACTGCTAGAACAATCTGAGATAGCTAACCTCCGCCACACTGCTAGAACAATCCGAGATAGCTAACCTCCACCATTTGTTTTGATAACACCCAATTTGAACATTCACCACAGTGTTGTTTTGATAACACCCAATTTGAACATTCACCAGTATTATTTTGATAGCGCCCAATTTGAACATTCATCAGACACACCAATATTATTTTGATAACAATGAAATTTTACGATTCATCAGTTTTGATATTATTGTTATTTGCATTCTCATTCTACAAATAATTTCATTGTTAGAATAAACACCATTACTAATATTTGTTTAACCTGGAACTAACATATTACATACATGTGCATTATTTCCCAGAATGTTTACAGACGGATATGTAGTAGTCCAGTGGTAACATGCTGGACTGGTAATCCAGGGATCGCAGGTTCGATCCCCCGTCTTACCCTAATAAAAGTCTTTCAGATGGGACGTTAAACCGAGGTCTTGTGTCGGTGCTTTACACCATGCACGTAAAAGAACCAGAAGAGACTCTGGAATGGGTCTCTCTCTGTATCATTGCACTATCCTCCAAAAATCTAAAATGACTAATCTCTTCAGGAGTCGTCGCTCATATGGGCAACCGATAGCGACGATAAATAAACGTAAAACACACCCACAGAATGAACTTTCCGTAATGTCCTTGTTGTCTTGTTCGTTTTAGAAGCAGATATTAGATACAGCGAAAGACCAAGAACAAAAACTCGCAAGCCTCGTTCCCGTTTTCCAGAAAAGAAGCCAGCTTCCAGCTTAAAAATAGTGGTTTTTGCTGAAAATAAAGAGATTTGTGCGAGAGCCCGGCATGATCTTTGCAAACAGATCAAAGAAGAATTCCTATACGAAGAAACAATTGACGAGATAAAGAAAATATCTAGTGATGCTAAGGATAAAATTGTGAAAATTGTTACATCAAATGGTGTCGAGTCTGTTAAAGTTAAAGGTATGTACAAAATAATTACTAAACATAAATCAATTATTATGATTATAGATTTATTGTTTTTGTGGTTAACCTTTAGCACGCTTTTTTAAAAATAAATTTTATTTATTTTACAATGATTGCGAAGCAAGTTTTAACAACTTATATTAAAATGTGGTCATTCGTGTGGGAGGAAACTGGTGTACCCGGAGAAAATGCACCTGTCCGATCTGGCGACTGCCGTAACTTATCGCACACTTCCCGATCCAAGGATCAAACCTGGGTTGCATTGGTGAGAAGCGAGCGCGCTAACCACGGCACTAATCTGACGGCCTTTAGCACGCTATATCGGGAAGATTTGAATGATATGTAAAGCCCAATGTTTTAGGAAAAATATTGCACATTTGTTATCTGCTCATTTGACACCTACAGCTTACGTTATATGGCATCTCTCCAGACGAATGTTTGAAATCCGGGTCACTGATATTAAAAGTTCAAGTTTGTCTTTAGTTCAATTGCAATATTGCACGAGTATCTTATTTAACATTCTGTTAATTTATGGTATACAGTCGAACAAACCTGTGTTAGTGGTCTGCTGTGTTTTCCAGCCTGATAGTACATTTGCTAGTTTGATATGGTCACGAGCCTGTATCAAACTAGACAAAAATGTATCGTAACTAGTTCATGAGAAAATAATGCGCACTCAGTGCTAGTTTGTTTACTTCCTGTAGCATCCCAGCGTGTCAAATTTGACAGATAACGGATGTTTGTAGTTTTGTGGTAATATTTAAATTGTTTTGTGTATCTACTTCAGAAACAGAAGAGCCTAATTTCAATTATTAAATTTTCAAATTTCAAGATGTTATTACGTGGCTAGTTTCATATCAGAATAGGTATCGACCCTTTGTAGCTTGATATCAACCTTCGATCATCGTTCATCCGGCTGATAACAAGTTACCTTGGGTCGATACCTATGCTGATATGAAACTAGCAACATAATAACTTCTAATTGTTGACTAACACAATCGAGCTTTGTAATATTGCAGAGAGAAACATTTATGTGTTGAGAGGACCTGTAGAAAGTGTACGGAAAGCACGGACAGACATCTTACAAGTTCTGTTGAATGAGAAGGACAGTATAGAGATCAGTAGAAGACGGCCAATGAATGTAAGAAGGGAAACGAGGGAGTTTGTCAAGTTCATGGCTAAAGGGGAACCTGAAGTGCCTCCATATTGGAAGATTTACAAGCCTGATGTGACAGTGAAGTCATTAATGACTTCAGATTCGTATGAAAATGTTCAGTTGGATAGGAACAGTTATGAATTTTCTGCCATTGTAAAGATGATTAACTCAACGTTTGACCAGAGCAAGATTGGAAAAGGTCGGGATGCAGTCGGCCTTGATCCAGTCAACTACTCGAAACTAGTTGTTGTAAAGGTACAGAGGATAGAGAATCTAGAGTTGTACGACAAGTTCACAAAGAAAAGGCAGTCGTTGTATCTACGATTGTTGAATTCGAATGAAGTCAGATTTCCAAATATTGGTAAACTCCAAAATTGCACTGGAGCTGTTGAAACTGCCAGGTTCGTCAACTCAACGCTGGATAAAGATATGCATCCAGAATTAAACGAGTTTCTACTTTTTCATGGAACCAAAGACACAAATGTCGAAATAATTTGCAAAGATGGTCTAGATAACAGAGTTGGAAGTGAAAGGGCTATGTTTGGATCGGGGATTTATGGGGCTGAATGCTCAACAAAGGCAGACCAATATGCAGGTTAGAATCTATATACTGTCCTTAACCGCCTATAAGACGAGTTTTTCTACCACCAGATTATGGTCTCAAAGTGGCTTCTTGTCTTACAAGCGAGTGCTAAAAAAATAATTTAACGGTTTTGTTTGTAAATGTGTTTAAAATGGTATCCATAATTATATTTTAGAAAAAAAGCATCCTTAGTTTATACAAATTTAATTTAGCTCGATTGCGAAACAAGTTCTTATAACTTGTACTAATCACTCTCGAGACCTCATTCCTGATAGAATCCATCGCCATGAGGGAGAGAGAATAGGCATGTGGAATTTAAATGCCTTGCCTAAGGACACAATCGTAACGGATCCAGCGGGGCTCGAACTCCGGGCCTTTCGCACGTGAAGCGAACGCGCATCCACTGAGATATCACGACTTCCAAAAAGCATCCTGACACTAAGAATTTCTTAAACTTGCACTTGTGGCCAAACATGCAATTTATGTCAATTTGATCAACACTTCTAATATGCGAGTGCATGTCAAAACCCACAGATTTCAGGACCAAAGTATGGGGGGGGTTATCTTATAAACAAGATCGTGTTATAGGTGAGTATGTACGGTACTCTGATATATACTTGGCCATAAGTTGACCTCAATTTGTAACCTTATCAGAGCCCTACTGTTCCTTAGAGTCTCTCAAAGCAGTTACAATCAACAAATGGGTAAGATAATGGGTCAAACCAGTGCACATTCTATGTCTGAATTGTTGGGAGAAATTGTGTGAAGGCGACCTTAACCCTTTCCTTCATAGAGATTTAGGTTAATAAACTATTATATCTCCATACAAACGACAGCCATTTAACCCTAACCTTCATAGAGATTTAGATTAATATACTATTATATCTCCATACAAACGACAGCCATTTAACCATTTCCTTCATAGAGATTTAGGTTAATATACTATTATATGTCCATACAAACGACAGCCATTTAACCCTTTCCTTCATAGAGATTTAGGTTAATACACTATTATATCTCCATACAAACGACAGCCATTTAACCCTTTCCTTCATAGAGATTTAGGTTAATACACTATTATATCTCCATACAAACGACAGCCATTTAACCATTTCCTTCATAGAGATTTAGGTTAATATACTATTATATCTCCATACAAACGACAGCCATTTAACCCTTTCCTTCATAGAGATTTAGGTTAATACACTATTATATCTCCATACAAACGACAGCCATTTAACCCTTTCCTTCATAGAGATTTAGGTTAATAAACTATTATATCTCCATACAAACGACAGCCATTTAACCATAACCTTCATAGAGATTTAGATTAATATACTATTATATCTCCATACAAACGACAGCCATTTAACCATTTCCTTCATAGAGATTTAGGTTAATATACTATTATATCTCCATACAAACGACAGCCATTAACCATTTCTTCATAGAGATTTAGGTTAATATACTATTATATCTCCATACAAACGACAGCCATTTAACCCTTCCTTCATAGAGATTTAGGTTAATACACTATATATCTCCATACAAACGACAGCCATTTAACCCTTTCCTTCATAGAGATTTAGGTTAATACATTATATCTCCATACAAACGACAGCCATTTAACCCTTTCCTTCATAGACAGGGTTCCACAGACCTTGAAAACTCCTTGAATTTGTGTTAGGTCCTTGAAAACTCCTTGAATTTGGTATTGGTGGTTTTTGTCCTTAAAAAGTCCTTAAATCCTGGGAAAAACTCCTTAAATTACCATAGCGTGTGCTTGAATCTCATGCAAGTTTTGATTTGTTGCTAAAATATTTTATTATTAATAAAATTCACCAATTTCGGCCGGGTGATGGGCAAAAAATGCGTCCGTCCCGAGTTAATTATTAGGTGTGGCCTCAAAAGATAGCGGCTGCACTTTGCGGTGTTTTCACCTCTTTGTGCTATTACGGCAAACCGGAAACAACAACAGTACATTTGGAACTGTTCGGATTTCTACGTTATACGCTATGTACAGAAGGAACCCATGCGAGACAAACCGTTGTTAAGTTGTGTATTCGCGTCAGTAGGCACAATGAATAAAGCCATGGGTCAATGCGTGTATAATGCTAATTGGGAATGCGACCCCACGTTCCGAGACGGGGTGAAACTTATTAAAACTGACAAAAGGAGGCCTTATGTTCGTATTGTGATAAAATAATTCCATATGTCTGAAGCACAATCCCGAATTTAACGAGTCCTGAAAAACGATGAAATGGTCCTTGAAAAGTCCTTGAATTTCAGTCTCAACAGTCTGTGGGAACCCTAATAGAGATTTAGGTTAATACACTATTATATCTCCATACAAATGACAGCCATTTAACCCTTTCCTCATAGAGATTTAGGTTAATAAACTATTATATCTCCATACAACGACAGCCATTTAACCCTAACCTTCATAGAGATTTAGGTTAATATACTATTATATCTCCATACAAACGACAGCCATTTAACCCTTTCCTCATAGAGAGTTAGGTTAATATACTATTATATCTCCATACAAACGACAGCCATTTAACCCTTTCCTTCATAGAGAGTTAGGTTAATATACTATTATATCTCCATACAAACGACAGCCATTTAACCATTTCCTTCATAGAGATTTAGGTTAATATACTATTATATCTCCATACAAACGACAGCCATTTAACTCTTAAGGATCATAGAGAATTAGGTTAATATACTATTATATCGCCTACAAACAACAGCCATTAACCATTTCCTTCATAGAGATTTAGGTTAATATACTATTATATCTCCATACAAACGACAGCCATTTAACCCTTTCCTTCATAGAGATTTAGGTTAATAAACTATTATATCTCCATACAAACGACAGCCATTAACCCTAACCTTCATAGAGATTTAGATTAATATACTATTATCTCTCCATACAAACGACAGCCATTTAACCATTTCCTTCATAGAGATTTAGGTTAATATACTATTATATCTCCATACAAACGACAGCCATTTAACCATTTCCTTCATAGAGATTTAGGTTAATATACTATTATCTCTCCATACAAACGACAGCCATTTAACCTTTTCCTTCATAGAGATTTAGGTTAATATACTATTATATCTCCATACAAACGACAGCCATTTAACCATTTCCTTCATAGAGATTTAGGTTAATATACTATTATATCTCCATACAAACGACAGCCATTTAACCCTTTCCTTCATAGAGATTTAGGTTAATACACTATTATATCTCCATACAAACGACAGCCGCCATTTAACCCTTTCCTTCATAGAGATTTAGGTTAATACACTATTATATCTCCATACAAACGACAGCCATTTAACCCTTTCCTTCATAGACAGGGTTCCCACAGACCTTGAAAACTCCTTGAATTTGTGTTAGGTCCTTGAAAACTCCTTGAATTTGGTATTGGTGGTTTTTGTCCTTAAAAAGTCCTTAAATCCTGGGAAAAACTCCTTAAATTACCATAGCGTGTGCTTGAATCTCATGCAAGTTTTGATTTGTTGCTAAAATATTTTATTATTAATAAAATTCACCAATTTCGGCCGGGTGATGGGCAAAAAATGCGTCCGTCCCGAGTTAATTATTAGGTGTGGCCTCAAAAGATAGCGGCTGCACTTTGCGGTGTTTTCACCTCTTTGTGCTATTACGGCAAACCGGAAACAACAACAGTACATTTGGAACTGTTCGGATTTCTACGTTATACGCTATGTACAGAAGGAACCCATGCGAGACAAACCATTGTTAAGTTGTGTATTCGCGTCAGTAGGCACAATGAATAAAGCCATGGGTCAATGCGTGTATAATGCTAATTGGGAATGCGACCCCACGTTCCGAGACTGGGTGAAACTTATTAAAACTGACAAAAGGAAGGCCTTATGTTCGTATTGTGATAAAATAATTTCCATATGTCTGAAGCACAATCCCGAATTTAACGAGTCCTTGAAAAACGATGAAATGTCCTTGAAAAGTCCTTGAATTTCAGTCTCAACAGTCTGTGGGAACCCTGATAGAGATTTAGGTTAATACACTATTATATCTCCATACAAATGACAGCCATTTAACCCTTTCCTTCATAGAGATTTAGGTTAATAAACTATTATATCTCCATACAAACGACAGCCATTTAACCCTAACCTTCATAGAGATTTAGGTTAATATACTATTATATCTCCATGCAAACGACAGCCATTTAACCATTTCCTTCATAGAGATTTAGGTTAATATACTATTATATCTCCATACAAACGACAGCCATTTAACCCTTTCCTTCATAGAGATTTAGGTTAATATACTATTATATCTCCATACAAACGACAGCCATTTAACCATTTCCTTCATAGAGATTTAGGTTAATATACTATTAAAGCTCCATACAAACGACAGCCATTTAACTCTTAAGGATCATAGAGAATTAGGTTAATATACTATTATATCTGCCTACAAACAACAGCCATTTAACCATTTCCTTCATAGAGATTTAGGTTAATATACTATTATATCTCCATACAAACGACAGCCATTTAACTCTTTCCTTCATAGAGATTTAGGTTAATAAACTATTATATCTCCATACAAACGACAGCCATTTAACCCTAACCTTCATAGAGATTTAGATTAATATACTAGTATATCTCCATACAAACGACAGCCATTTAACCATTTCCTTCATAGAGATTTAGGTTAATATACTATTATATCTCCATACAAACGACAGCCATTTAACCATTTCCTTCATAGAGATTTAGGTTAATATACTATTATATCTCCATACAGACGACAGCCATTTAACCCTTTCCTTCATAGAGATTTAGGTTAATATACTATTATATCTCCATACAAACGACAGCCATTTAACCCTTTCCTTCATAGAGAATTAGGTTAATATACTATTATATCTCCATACAAACGACAGCCATTTAACCCTTTCCTTCATAGAGATTTAGTTTAATACACTATTATATCTCCATACAAACGACAGCCATTTAACCCTTTCCTTCATAGAGATTTAGGTTAATACACTATTATATCTCCATACAAACGACAGCCATTTAACCCTAACCTTCATAGAGATTTAGGTTAATATACTATTATATCTCCTATTATATCTCCATACAAACGACAGCCATTTAACCCTTTCCTACATAGAGATTTAGATTAATATACTATTATATCTCCATACAAACGACAGCCATTTAACCCTTTCCTTCATAGAGATTTAGTTTAATATACTATTATATCTCCATACAAACGACAGCCATTTAACCCTTTCCTTCATAGAGATTTAGGTTAATATACTATTATATCTCCATTCAAACGACAGCCATTTAACCCTTTCCTTCATAGAGATTTAGGTTAATATACTATTATATCCCCATACAAACGACAGCCATTTAACCCTTTCCTTCATAGAGATTTAGGTTAATACACTATTATATCTCCATACAAACGACAGCCATTTAACCATTTCCTTCATAGAGATTTAGGTTAATATACTATTATATCTCCATACAAACGACAGCCATTTAACTCTTAAGGATCATAGAGAATTAGGTTAATATACTATTATATCTGCCTACAAACAACAGCCATTTAACCATTCCTAGAGATTTAGGTTAATATACTATTATATCTCCATACAAACGACAGCCATTTAACCCTTTCCTTCATAGAGATTTAGGTTAATAACTATTATATCTCCATACAAACGACAGCCATTTAACCCTAACCTTCATAGAGATTTAGGTTAATATACTATTATATCTCCATACAAATGACAGCCATTTAACCATTTCCTTCATAGAGATTTAGGTTAATTTATACTATTATATCTCCATACAAACGACAGCCATTTAACCATTTCCTTCATAGAGATTTAGGTTAATATACTATTATATCTCCATACAACCGACAGCCATTTAGCCATTTAGCCATTTCCTTCATAGAGATTTAGGTTAATATACTATTATATCTCTATACAAACGACAGCTATTTAACCATTTCCTTCATAGAGATTTAGGTTAATATACTATTATATCTCCATACAAACGACAGCCATTTAACCATTTCCTTCATAGAGATTTAGGTTAATATACTATTATATCTCCATACAAACGACAGCCATTTAACCCTTTCCTTCATAGAGATTTAGGTTAATACACTATTATATCTCCATACAAACGACAGCCATTTAACCCTTTCCTTCATAGACAGGGTTCCCACAGACCTTGAAAACTCCTTGAATTTGTGTTAGGTCCTTGAAAACTCCTTGAATTTGGTATTGGTGGTTTTTGTCCTTAAAAAGTCCTTAAATCCTGGGAAAACTCCTTAAATTACCATAGCGTGTGCTTGAATCACATGCAAGTTTTGAATTGTTGCTAAAATATTTTATTATTAATAAAATTCACCAATTTCGGCCGGGTGATGGGCAAAAAATGCGTCCGTCCAGAGTTCATTATTAGGTGTGGCCTCAAAAGATAGCGGCTGCACTTTGCGGTGTTTTCACCTCTTTGTGCTATTAAGGCAAACCGGAAACAACAACAGTACATTTGGAACTGTTGGATTTCTACGTTATACGCTATGTACAGAAGGAACCCATGCGAGACAAACCTGTTAAGTTGTGTATTCGCGTCAGAGGCACAATGAATAAAGCCATGGGTCAATGCGTGATAATGCTAATGGGAATGCGACCCCACGTTCCGAGACTGGGTGAAATATAAAACTGACAAAAGGAAGGCCTTATGTTCGTATTGTGATAAAATAATTTCCATATGTCTGAAGTACAATCCCGAATTTAACGAGTCCTTGAAAAACGATGAAATGTCCTGAAAAGTCTTGAATTTCAGTCTCAACAGTCTGTGGGAACCCTGATAGAGATTTAGGTTAATACACTATTATATCTCCATACAAACGACAGCCATTTAACCCTTTCCTTCATAGAGATTTAGGTTATTAAACTATTATATCTCCATACAAACGACAGCCATTTAACCCTAACCTTCATAGAGGTTTAGGTTAATATACTATTATATCTCCATACAAACGACAGCCATTTAACCATTTCCTTCATAGAGATTTAGGTTAATATACTATTATATCTCCATACAAACGACAGCCATTTAACTCTTAAGGATCATAGAGAATTAGGTTAACATACTATTATATCTGCCTACAAACAACAGCCATTTAACCATTTCCTTCATAGAGATTTAGGGTAATATACTTTTATATCTCCATACAAATGACAGCCATTTAACTCTTAAGGATCATAGAGAATTAGGTTAATATACTATTATATCTGCCTACAAACAACAGCCATTTAACCATTTCCTTCATAGAGATTTAGGTTAATATACTATTATATCTCCATACAAACGACAGCCATTTAACCCTTTCCTTCATAAGAGATTTAGGTTAATAAACTATTATATCTCCATACAAACGACAGCCATTTAACCCTAACCTTCATAGAGATTTAGATTAATATACTATTATATCTCCATACAAACGACAGCCATTTAACCATTTCCTTCATAGAGATTTAGGTTAATATACTATTATATCTCCATACAAACGACAGCCATTTAACCCTTTCCTTCATAGAGATTTAGGTTAATACACTATTATATTTCCATACAAACGACAGCCATTTAACCCTTTCCTTCATAGAGATTTAGGTTAATACACTATTATATCTCCATACAAACGACAGCCATTTAACCCTTTCCTTCATAGAGATTTAGGTTAATAAACTATTATATCCATACAAACGACAGCCATTTAACCTTCCTTCATAGAGATTTAGGTTATACTATTATATCTCCATACAAACGACAGCCATTTAACCCTTTCTTCATAGAGATTTAGGTTAATATACTATTATATCTCCATACAAACGACAGCCATTTAACCCTTCCTTCATAGAGATTTAGGTTAATACACTATTATATCTCCATACAAACGACAGCCATTTACCCTTTCCTTCATAGAGATTTAGGTTAATACACTATTATATCTCCATACAAACGACAGCCATTTAACCCTTCCTTCATAGACAGGGTTCCCACAGACCTTGAAAACTCCTTGAATTTGTGTTAGGTCCTTGAAAACTCCTTGAATTTGGTATTGGTGGTTTTTGTCCTTAAAAAGTCCTTAAATCCTGGGAAAAACTCCTTAAATTACCATAGCGTGTGCTTGAATCGCATGCAAGTTTTGAAATGTTGCTAAAATATTTTATTATTAATAAAATTCACCAATTTCGGCCGGGTGATGGGCAAAAAATGCGTCCGTCCCGAGTTAATTATTAGGTGTGGCCTCAAAAGATAGCGGCTGCACTTTGCGGTGTTTTCACCTCTTTGTGCTATTAAGGCAAACCGGAAACAACAACAGTACATTTGGAACTGTTCGGATTTCTACGTTATACGCTATGTACAGAAGGAACCCATGCGAGACAAACCAGTTAAGTTGTGTATTCGCGTCAGTAGCACAATGAATAAGCCATGGGTCAATGCGTGTATAATGCTAATTGGGAATGCGACCCCACGTTCCGAGAGACGGGTGAAACTTATTAAAATGACAAAAGGAAGGCCTTATGTTCGTATTGTGATAAAATAATTTCCATAGTCTGAAGTACATCCCGAATTTAACGAGTCCTTGAAAAACGATGAAATGTCCTTGAAAAGTCCTTGAATTTCAGTCTCAACAGTCTGTGGGAACCCTGATAGAGATTTAGGTTAATACACTATTATATCTCCATACAAACGACAGCCATTTAACCCTTTCCTTCATAGAGATTTAGGTTAATAAACTATTATATCTCCATACAAACGACAGCAATTTAACCCTAACCTTCATAGAGATTTAGGTTAATATACTATTATATCTCCATACAAACGACAGCCATTTAACCCTTTCCTTCATAGAGATTTAGGTTAATACACTATTATCTCTCCATACAAACGACAGCCATTTAACCTTTCCTTCATAGAGATTTAGGTTAATATACTATTATATCTCCATACAAACGACAGCCATTTAACCATTTCCTTCATAGAGATTTAGGTTAATATACTATTATATCTCCATACAAATGACAGCCATTTAACTCTTAAGGATCATAGAGAATTAGGTTAATATACTATTATATCTGCCTACAAACAACAGCCATTTAACCCTTTCCTTCATAGAGATTTAGGTTAATACACTATTATATCTCCATACAAACGACAGCCATTTAACCATTTCCTTCATAGAGATTTAGGTTAATATACTATTATATCTCCATACAAACGACAGCCATTTAACCCTTTCCTTCATAGAGATTTAGATTAATATATATTATATCTCCATACAAACGACAGCCATTTAACCCTTTCCTTCATAGAGATTTAGGTTAATATACCATTATATCTCCATACAAATGACAGCCATTTAACCCTTTCCTTCATAGAGATTTATGTTAATATAATATTATATCTCCATACAAACGACAGCCATTAACCATTTCCTTCATAGAGATTTAGGTTAATATACTATTATATCTCCATACAAACGACAGCCATTTAACCCTTAGGATCATAGAGAATTAGGTTAATATACTATTATATCTCCATACAAACGACAGCCATTTAACCATTTCCTTCATAGAGATTTAGGTTAATAAACTATTATATCTCCATACAAACGACAGCCATTTAACCCTTTCCTTCATAGAGATTTAGGTTAATAAACTATTATATCTCCATACAAACGACAGCCATTTAACCCTAACCTTCATAGAGATTTAGGTTAATATACTATTATATCTCCATACAAACGACAGCCATTTAACCATTTCCTTCATAGAGATTTAGGTTAATATACTATTATATCTCCATACAAACGACAGCCATTTAACCATTTCCTTCATAGAGATTTAGTTTAATATACTATTATATCTCCATACAAACGACAGCCATTTAACCCTTTCCTTCATAGAGATTTAGGTTAATATACTATTATATCTCCATACAAACGACAGCCATTTAACCATTTCCTTCATAGAGATTTGGTTTATATACTATTATATCTCCATACAAACGACAGCCATTTAACCCTTTCCTTCATAGAGATTTAGGTTAATACACTATTATATCTCCATAC
>CM026400.1:822523-845920 GCA_014843695.1 Archivesica marissinica
AAGGTTAGGGTTAAATGGCTGTCGTTTGTATGGAGATATAATAGTTTATTAACCTAAATCTCTATGAAGGAAAGGGTTAAATGGCTGTCGTTTGTATGGAGATATAATAGTATATTAACCTAAATCTCTATGAAGGAAATGGTTAAATGGCTGTTGTTTGTAGGCAGATATAATAGTATATTAACCTAATTCTCTATGATCCATAAGAGTTAAATGGCTGTCGTTTGTATGGAGATATAATAGTATATTAACCTAAATCTCTATGAAGGAAATGGTTAAATGGCTGTCGTTTGTATGGAGATATAATAGTATATTAACCTAAATCTCTATGAAGATTAGGGTTAAATGGCTGTCGTTTGTATGGAGATATAATAGTTTATTAACCTAAATCTCTATGAAGGAAAGGGTTAAATGGCTGTCGTTTGTATGGAGATATAATAGTGTATTAACCTAAATCTCTATGAAGGAAAGGGTTAAATGGCTGTCGTTTGTATGGAGATATAATAGTGTATTAACCTAAATCTCTATGAAGGAAAGGGTTAAATGGCTGTCGTTTGCATGGAGATATAATAGTATATTAACCTAAATCTCTATGAAGGAAATGGTTAAATGGCTGTCGTTTGTATGGAGATATAAGAGTATATTAACCTAAATCTCTATGAAGGAAATGGTTAAATGGCTGTCGTTTGTATGGAGATATAATAGTATATTAATCTAAATCTCTATGAAGGTTAGGGTTAAATGACTCTCGTTTGTATGGAGATATAATAGTATATTAACCTAAATCTCTATGAAGGAAATGGTTAAATGGCTGTCGTTTGTATGGAGATATAATAGTATATTAACCTAAATCTCTATGAAGGAAAGGGTTAAATGGCTGTCGTTTGTATGGAGATATAATAGTATATTAACCTAAATCTCTATGAAGGAAATGGTTAAATGGCTGTCGTTGGTATGGAGATATAATAGTATATTAACCTAAATCTCTATGAAGGTTAGGGTTAAATGGCTGTCGTTTGTATGGAGATATAATAGTTTATTAACCTAAATCTCTATGAAGGAAAGGGTTAAATGGCTGTCGTTTGTATGGAGCTATAATAGTGTATTAACCTAAATCTCTATGATGGAAAGGGTTAAATTGCTGTCGTTTGTATGAAGATATAATAGTGTATTAACCTAAATCTCTATGAAGGAAAGGGTTAAATGGCTGTCGTTTGTATGGAGATATAATAGTATATTAACCTAAATCTCTATGAAGATTAGGGTTAAATGGCTGTCATTTGTATGGAGATATAATAGTTTATTAACCTAAATCTCTATGAAGGAACGAAAGGGTTAAATGACTGTCATTTGTATGGAGATATAATAGTGTATTAACCTAAATCTCTATGAAGGAAAGGGTTAAATGGCTGTCGTTTGTATGGAGATATAATAGTGTATTAACCTAAATCTCTATGAAGGAAAGGGTTAAATGGCTGTCGTTTGTATGGACATATAATAGTATATTAACCTAAATCTCTATGAAGGAAATGGTTAAATGGCTGTCGTTTGTATGGAGATATAATAGTATATTAATCTAAATCTCTATGAAGGTTAGGGTTAAATGGCTGTCGTTTGTATGGAGATATAATAGTTTATTAACCTAAATCTCTATGAAGGAAAGGGTTAAATGGCTGTCGTTTGTATGGAGATATAATAGTATATTAACCTAAATCTCTATGAAGGAAATGGTTAAATGGCTGTTGTTTGTAGGCAGATATAATAGTATATTAACCTAATTCTCTATGATCCTTAAGAGTTAAATGGCTGTCGTTTGTATGGAGATATAATAGTACATTAACCTAAATCTCTATGAAGGAAAGGGTTAAATGGCTGACGTTTGTATGGAGATATAATAGTATATTAACCTAAATCTCTATGAAGGAAATGGTTAAATGGCTGTCGTTTGTATGGAGATATAATAGTATATTAACCTAATCTCTATGAAGGAAATGGCTAAATGGCTGTCGTTTTTATGGAGATATAATAGTATATTAACCTAAATCTCTATGAAGGAAATGGTTAAATGGCTGTCGTTTGTATGGAGATATAATAGTATATTAATCTAAATCTCTATGAAGGTTAGGGTTAAATGGCTGTCGTTTGTATGGAGATATAATAGTTTATTAACCTAAATCTCTATGAAGGAAAGGGTTAAATGGCTGTCGTTTGTATGGAGATATAATAGTATATTAACCTAAATATCTATGAAGGAAATGGTTAAATGGCTGTTGTTTGTAGGCAGATATAATAGTATATTAACCTAATTCTCTATGATCCTTAAGAGTTAAATGGCTGTCGTTTGTATGGAGATATAATAGTATATTAACCTAAATCTCTATGAAGGAAATGGTTAAATGGCTGTCGTTTGTATGGAGATATAATAGTATATTAACCTAAAGCTCTATGAAGGTTAGGGTTAAATGGCTGTCATTTGTATGGAGATATAATAGTTTATTAACCTAAATCTCTATGAAGGAAAGGGTTAAATGGCTGTCGTTTGTATGGAGATATAATAGTGTATTAACCTAAATCTCTATATGGAGATATAATAGTATATTAACCTAAATCTCTATGAAGGTTAGGGTTAAATGGCTGTCGTTTGTATGGAGATATAATAGTTTATTAACCTAAATCTCTATGAAGGAAAGGGTTAAATGGCTGTCATTTGTATGGAGATATAATAGTGTATTAACCTAAATCTCTATCAGGGTTCCCACAGACTGTTGAGACTGAAATTCAAGGACTTTTCAAGGACATTTCATCGTTTTTCAAGGACTCGTTAAATTCGGGATTGTGCTTCAGACATATGGAAATTATTTTATCACAATACGAACATAAGGCCTTCCTTTTGTCAGTTTTAATAAGTTTCACCCAGTCTCGGAACGTGGGGTCGCATTCCCAATTAGCATTATACACGCATTGACCCATGGCTTTATTCATTGTGCCTACTGACGCGAATACACAACTTAACAATGGTTTGTCTCGCATGGGTTCCTTCTGTACATAGCGTATAACGTAGAAATCCGAACAGTTCCAAATGTACTGTTGTTGTTTCCGGTTTGCCGTAATAGCACAAAGAGGTGAAAACACCGCAAAGTGCAGCCGCTATCTTTTGAGGCCACACCTAATAATTAACTCGGGACGGACGCATTTTTTGCCCATCACCCGGCCGAAATTGGTGAATTTTATTAATAATAAAATATTTTAGCAACAAATCAAAACTTGCATGAGATTCAAGCACACGCTATGGTAATTTAAGGAGTTTTTCCCAGGATTTAAGGACTTTTTAAGGACAAAAACCACCAATACCAAATTCAAGGAGTTTTCAAGGACCTAACACAAATTCAAGGAGTTTTCAAGGTCTGTGGGAACCCTGTCTATGAAGGAAAGGGTTAAATGGCTGTCGTTTGTATGGAGATATAATAGTGTATTAACCTAAATCTCTATGGAAGGAAAGGGTTAAATGGCTGTCGTTTGTATGGAGATATAATAGTATATTAATCTAAATCTCTATGAAGGTTAGGGTTAAATGGCTGTCGTTTGTATGGAGATATAATAGTTTATTAACCTAAATCTCTATGAAGGAAAGGGTGCAGTTCGTTCCTAACACTGAATCGCAAAACCAAACAGGTACATTAGAAACTGAGAGGTCAACACGAGATAGATTCACCGCCGTAAGAAGGAAGAAAACGGTGTCTTATTTTGTTGGAAACATTGATCGTGATGTATGTGAAAAAGACATATATGACTTCCTTAAATACGCAGGTGTTTATGTGTCTAATATTAATATGTATACTGGTCGCTATGGGTCCTCGGCAAGGATTAACATTCCATATACTGACGAACATAAGGTGCAATCAGACCGCTTCTGGCCCGATAATATCACAGTCCGGAAATGGTTACGGAGGCCGGAGTGGGAAAGACAATACGGACAAAATAGACGGGAAAGACGTAGACCCAGACGCAACACAAATGACAACAGAGACGATTACACCTACGATGACGACGCGAAGAACAGTATGGACGGGTCTAATGAATGGAGACATAGATACGAAACAGAGGACTGGAACAATAATGTCGAAGAATGGGCGAATACTCCTTACCGCCTGTAAGTTATGTACACAATAGCGGTACAACTTACTAAGAATAATGGCAGAAAAACTGTATTTATTAATTATGTTGTGTAATATTATGTGCTGGAATGTTCGTGGCATAATGTCATCTGCGTACCCTCTGTCAGAATTTCTTGACACTTTTGACATTGACGTCGCTCTTATAACCGAGCATAAGTTATTCCAAAGATCGGCATGCTTTATGAATTCGATACATCCGGGCTATACCTCTATGCTGACAGTTGACACATCCATCGACCAGTACGGTTATGCTAGGTGTGGTAAAGGGGGGACTGGCATTCTCTACAAAAAGGAATTAGGATGCATCGTGTCAGCAGTAGAAAACATAACTAATGAACGCATTTCTAGTATAGAATTTAGTGGTACTAACATAATACCAATTTTCATTTTCTGCGTGTACATGCCAGCTGACAATAACATAGAAGCTTATAAAGACACCATCAGTGATCTGCAAGCACTGATTACCTTTTACTGTACAAAAGGAACCATACTTTTAGCCGGAGACTTCAATGGTCAAATAAAAGATTACTCGGTTGGCTCCGTATTTCAAGGTAGAAAATCAACGCTACTTAGCGCTTTTGTGCAAGACAATGGTCTTGTTGATGCATCAACTACCAATACTATAGGACCCGACTATACGTTCATACCTAGTAAAACCTCAATAGACCATATATTTGTGGAAAGAGACTTCATAAATAGAATTACCGAATTCACTGTCCTTAGCGAAAGCCAAGTTCACACATCTGACCACCTACCCATAATAATGAAATTTGAACTGCCCACGCTTCAGTACACTAGACCACTTAATAACTCTTGTATTGCTTGGAACAAATGTACCGACACTCACATTCTAGTATACCAAGATAACCTCGCGAATGCTCTCTGTGATATGGCTGATGTCAATAATAAATCCTCGCCCGACGTAGTTTATTCTAAAATTGTGCAATCTATTCGTACAGCCGAGATTGCACTTCCAAGAAGCAAGTTTAATCAGTTTGCAAAACCCTATTGGTCGCCATCGGTAAAGAAGACACACACTGAATCCCGACGCCTTAGACGGCGATGGATTGTAGAGGGCCGTCCTAGAGGACACCAGCATGCCTCGTACCGTGAATACAAAAGAGCCAAAGCACTCTTTCGTCGCATGCAAAGACATGAAGCCGATACATATTTAAGTAAGGCCCTTGACGATATCGATCAGGCAGCAGAAACAGATTATAGGCTCTTTTGGAAGCTACTTAGAAAACGCGAAAATAAGCCAAAGTACTGCTGCACTGAACTTATCGTAGACGGTACGCGTTATGTGGATGACAATATCGCTTCAGGCTTCAAAAAACATTTTGATAACGTTTTCAAGCTACAGAGCAACCAAAACGACATCAATACTCCCGATGGCCAACACTTAAATAACATTAAGAGATTATTGTCTAAACATTCCAAAACAGAGCCGGGAGGACTAGGTACTATTTTACATGACCATGTCACGGAGAACGAGGTTAAGAAGCGTATTACGTCGCTTAAAAGTCGAAAAAGCCCTGGCATTGACAACATGCTCAATGAACATATTATACGAGGTGGCCCATCACTTATCAAAGCCATAACGTTGCTCTTTAATACCATTATTTCTAGTGAAACTATCCCTAGCAAGTGGAAAACTAGTATAATCATCCCAATATACAAAGGCAATGGCAAAAGCAAGTCTGATCCTAACAGCTACAGGCCAATATCTCTTTTAACCTGCTTGAACAAGCTTTTCGAAAAGGTATTACTGGAACGTTTAACAGAATATCTTAAGATAAGATCACCAAAATTCCCCTCTCAGCAACAGCAGGGCTTTCAAAAAGGCTTTAGTTGCATCACAGCCTCCTTTAATTTACAGGAAACAATCCTATTCCAAATGGATCGGCAGTCTGACGTATACACAGCATATCTAGATATAAAGGGTGCGTTCGACGTCGTATGGCATGACGGTCTATTTTTCAAATTAGGTGAATTGGGCGTTACAGGCAAAACTCTGAGATTGCTAATTAACTCTTACAGCGACCTCCAATGCGTCATTCGTCTTCAATCGATGACGTCACTTCCGGTCATTGTTGAACGTGGTGTCCGTCAGGGTGGGGTTCTTTCAACTCTGTTTTATCTAGTCTACGTAGACGAATTGCTCAACCTGTTACAAAGCAATCAGTCAGGAGCATGTGTCCTTTCCAAAAATTCTGGGAGCCCCACTTTCGCAGACGATATCTCGCTGATTGCAATATCACCGGCCGGTCTTCAACATTTGGTGGATATTGTTTACCAATATGCCACAATATGGTATTTTGACATCAGTGCCACTAAATCAAATATTATTATTTACAAAAAAAAACGAACGCATGCACCTGTGTGTATATATTACGGCTATATAATACTAGAACAAGTCAAAAGTACGAAACACCTTGGAATACGACAAGATGATAATATGAAAGTTAATAAACGCATTGAAGAGCGCTGTCAAAAAGCAAAGAACGCGTTTTACGCAATGTCGGGTCTCGGACTTCATCCACAAGGGATCAAACCTGAGACAGCCACAAGTCTATACAAGAAAGTTATAATCCCAATTGCACTCTACGGGTCAGAGTTATGGCACGGAATGACTGACACGGATATAGGCATAATTAATCGGCTACAGCATTTCATCGTTAAAAAGATCCAGGGGTTTCCGGTATTAACACGATCAGATATTTGCGAGTCTATGCTTGGACTATATAGGTTATCATCCGAGGTAGAAAAACACAAACTGATGTTCTTGTACAAAATCCTATCCTTACCCTGTATGTCTGTTTCAAACAGTATTTTTGTTCGAAAATACCTGTTATACATAGAAGATAAGTCCTCTGTTCGTACTGGTTATATTCCAGATATATGTAACATTTTGACTAAATACGACCTTCAATATATTATAAACGACTACTTTACCTATCATATAATTCCATCAAAATACGCCTGGAAAAAGAAAGTCATTGATACAATAACTGCTAGTGAATCTGCTCTATGGAGGGGACGCTTGGAAGCCGACTCCGAGTTTGATTATTTTAAACACCTACAGACGGACATTAGAACAACTATCGTCTACAGCATTGGTAAAGGTGTTACAAACAAAATTAAAAACGAAATTATTGCAGGTATCTGGGCGAGGTCCATACACATTGAAAATGAACTATGTGATATATGTGGCAGTATCTATGGCGATTACCTATCACATGTAATATCGCATTGTTCAATTAGCGCTATAAGGCGAGACGAATACCATGCAGCTTTGTCATCGAATTTTGATATTGATTTTACAACAAGTTTAAGACTACTGAGTGAAAAAACATATACTATTAAATTGTTAGGCGGGATGTCAGATAATGACCCAAACTACAGTATCGAAAGTAACTCAAAGTTCTTAGAAATTTCGTATGACTACATTATAGACTGCTTAATCATAGTCGCTAAATAATTACACATATTATTTACTTTGAAGAGTCAAGTTGACTACACGGAGGGGGAATTCGTTACTATACAATTGAAAGTGATATAGATATATAACGCCTGTGCATTACACTTATATGTATGCTATTTATGTTATTCATAATTTATAATAATTGTTTTATATGTAATGTGTTGTAAATGTAATTGTTAATGTAATGTCAATATATATGTGAATCTCCCGAGAGGAGGAAATAAAGATTCAGCAGTCAGGTTAAATGGCTGTCGTTTGTATGGAGATATAATAGTATATTAACCTAAATCTCTATGAAGGAAATGGTTAAATGGCTGTTGTTTGTAGGCAGATATAATAGTATATTAACCTAATTCTCTATGATCCTTAAGAGTTAAATGGCTGTCGTTTGTATGGAGATATAATAGTATATTAACCTAAATCTCTATGAAGGAAATGGTTAAATGGCTGTCGTTTGTATGGAGATATAATAGTATATTAACCTAAATCTCTATGAAGGAAAGGGTTAAATGGCTGTCGTTTGTATGGAGATATAATAGTATATTAACCTAAATCTCTATGAAGGAAAGGGTTAAATGGCTGTCGTTTGTATGGAGATATAATAGTGTATTAACCTAAATCTCTATGAAGGAAAGGGTTAAATGGCTGTCGTTTGTATGGAGATATAATAGTGTATTAACCTAAATCTCTATGAAGGAAAGGGTTAAATGGCTGTCGTTTGTATGGAGATATAATAGTATATTAACCTAAATCTCTATGAAGGAAATGGTTAAATGGCTGTCGTTTGTATGGAGATATAATAGTATATTAACCTAAATCTCTATGAAGGAAATGGTTAAATGGCTGTCGTTTGTATGGAGATATAATAGTATATTAACCTAAATCTCTATGAAGGAAAGGGTTAAATGGCTGTCGTTTGTATGGAGATATAATAGTATATTAACCTAAATCTCTATGAAGGAAAGGGTTAAATGGCTGTCGTTTGTATGGAGATATAATAGTATATTAACCTAAATCTCTATGAAGGAAATGGTTAAATGGCTGTTGTTTGTAGGCAGATATAATAGTATATTAACCTAAATCTCTATGATCCTTAAGAGTTAAATGGCTGTCGTTTGTATGGAGATATAATAGTATATTAACCTAAATCTCTATGAAGGAAATGGTTAAATGGCTGTCGTTTGTATGGAGATATAATAGTATATTAACCTAAATCTCTATGAAGGAAAGGGTTAAATGGCTGTCGTTTGTATGGAGATATAATAGTATATTAACCTAAATCTCTATGAAGGAAAGGGTTAAATGGCTGTCGTTTGTATGGAGATATAATAGTATATTAACCTAAATCTCTATGAAGGAAAGGGTTAAATGGCTGTCGTTTGTATGGAGATATAATAGTATATTAACCTAAATCTCTATGAAGGAAAGGGTTAAATGGCTGTCGTTTTTATTCATTGTACCTGCTGACGCGAATACACAACTTAACAATGGTTTGTCTCGCATGGGTTCCTTCTGTACATAGCGTATAACGTAGATATCCGAACAGTTCCAAATGTACTGTTGTTGTTTCCGGTTTGCCATAATAGCACAAAGAGGTGAAAACACCGCAAAGTGCAGCCGCTATCTTTTGAGGCCACACCTAATAATTAACTCGGGACGGACGCATTTTTTGCCCATCACCCGGCCGAAATTGGTGAATTTTATTAATAATAAAATATTATAGCAACAATACAAAACTTGCATGCGATTCAAGCACACGCTATGGTAATTTAAGGAGTTTTTCCCAGGATTTAAGGACTTTTTAAGGACAAAAACCACCAATACCAAATTCAAGGAGTTTTCAAGGACCTAACACAAATTCAAGGAGTTTTCAAGGTCTGTGGGAACCCTGTCTATGAAGGAAAGGGTTAAATGGCTGTCGTTTGTATGGAGATATAATAGTGTATTAACCTAAATCTCTATGAAGGAAAGGGTTAAATGGCTGTCGTTTGTATGGAGATATAATAGTGTATTAACCTAAATCTCTATGAAGGAAAGGGTTAAATGGCTGTCGTTTGCATGGAGATATAATAGTATATTAACCTAAATCTCTATGAAGGAAATGGTTAAATGGCTGTCGTTTGTATGGAGATATAATAGTATATTAATCTAAATCTCTATGAAGGTTAGGGTTAAATGGCTGTCGTTTGTATGGAGATATAATAGTATATTAACCTAAATCTCTATGAAGGAAATGGTTAAATGGCTGTCGTTTGTATGGAGATATAATAGTATATTAACCTAAATCTCTATGAAGGAAATGGTTAAATGGCTGTTGTTTGTAGGCAGATATAATAGTATATTAACCTAATTCTCTATGATCCTTAAGAGTTAAATGGCTGTCGTTTGTATGGAGCTTTAATAGTATATTAACCTAAATCTCTATGAAGGAAATGGTTAAATGGCTGTCGTTTGTATGGAGATATAATAGTATATTAACCTAAATCTCTATGAAGGAAAGGGTTAAATGGCTGTCGTTTGTATGGAGATATAATAGTATATTAAACTAAATCTCTATGAAGGAAATGGTTAAATGGCTGTCGTTTGTATGGAGATATAATAGTATATTAACCTAAATCTCTATGAAGGTTAGGGTTAAATGGCTGTCGTTTGTATGGAGATATAATAGTTTATTAACCTAAATATCTATGAAGGAAAGGGTTAAATGGCTGTCATTTGTATGGAGATATAATAGTGTATTAACCTAAATCTCTATCAGGGTTCCCACAGACTGTTGAGACTGAAATTCAAGGACTTTTCAAGGACATTTCATCGTTTTTCAAGGACTCGTTAAATTCGGGATTGTGCTTCAGACATATGGAAATTATTTTATCACAATACGAACATAAGGCCTTCCTTTTGTCAGTTTTAATAAGTTTCACCCAGTCTCGGAACGTGGGGTCGCATTCCCAATTAGCATTATACACGCATTGACCCATGGCTTTATTCATTGTGCCTACTGACGCGAATACACAACTTAACAATGGTTTGTCTCGCATGGGTTCCTTCTGTACATAGCGTATAACGTAGAAATCCGAACAGTTCCAAATGTACTGTTGTTGTTTCCGGTTTGCCGTAATAGCACAAAGAGGTGAAAACACCGCAAAGTGCAGCCGCTATCTTTTGAGGCCACACCTAATAATTAACTCGGGACGGACGCATTTTTTGCCCATCACCCGGCCGAAATTGGTGAATTTTATTAATAATAAAATATTTTAGCAACAAATCAAAACTTGCATGAGATTCAAGCACACGCTATGGTAATTTAAGGAGTTTTTCCCAGGATTTAAGGACTTTTTAAGGACAAAAACCACCAATACCAAATTCAAGGAGTTTTCAAGGACCTAACACAAATTCAAGGAGTTTTCAAGGTCTGTGGGAACCCTGTCTATGAAGGAAAGGGTTAAATGGCTGTCGTTTGTATGGAGATATAATAGTGTATTAACCTAAATCTCTATGAAGGAAAGGGTTAAATGGCGGCTGTCGTTTGTATGGAGATATAATAGTGTATTAACCTAAATCTCTATGAAGGAAAGGGTTAAATGGCTGTCGTTTGTATGGAGATATAATAGTATATTAACCTAAATCTCTATGAAGGAAATGGTTAAATGGCTGTCGTTTGTATGGAGATATAATAGTATATTAAACTAAATCTCTATGAAGGAAATGGTTAAATGGCTGTCGTTTGTATGGAGATATAATAGTATATTAATCTAAATCTCTATGAAGGTTAGGGTTAAATGGCTGTCGTTTGTATGGAGATATAATAGTTTATTAACCTAAATCTCTATGAAGGAAAGGGTTAAATGGCTGTCATTTGTATGGAGATATAATAGTGTATTAACCTAAATCTCTATGAAGGAAAGGGTTAAATGGCTGTCGTTTGTATGGAGATATAATAGTGTATTAACCTAAATCTCTATGAAGGAAAGGGTTAAATGGCTGTCGTTTGTATGGAGATATAATAGTGTATTAACCTAAATCTCTATGAAGGAAATGGTTAAATGGCTGTCGTTTGTATGGAGATATAATAGTATATTAACCTAAATCTCTATGAAGGAAAGGTTAAATGGCTGTCGTTTGTATGGAGAGATAATAGTGTATTAACCTAAATCTCTATGAAGGAAAGGGTTAAATGGCTGTCGTTTGTATGGAGATATAATAGTATATTAATCTAAATCTCTATGAAGGTTAGGGTTAAATGGCTGTCGTTTGTATGGAGATATAATAGTTTATTAACCTAAATCTCTATGAAGGAAAGGGTTAAGGTCGCCTTCACACAATTTCTCCCAACAATTCAGACATAGAATGTGCGCTGGTTTGACCCGTTATCTTACCCATTTGTTGATTGTAACTGCTTTGAGAGACTCTAAGGAACAGTAGGGCTCTGATAAGGTTACAAATTGAGGTCAACTTATGGCCAAGTATATATCAGAGTACCGTACATACTCACCTATAACACGATCTTGTTTATAAGATAACCCCCCCATACTTTGGTCCTGAAATCTGTGGGTTTTGACATGCACTCGCATATTAGAAGTGTTGATCAAATTGACATAAATTGCATGTTTGGCCACAAGTGCAAGTTTAAGAAATTCTTAGTGTCAGGATGCTTTTTGGAAGTCGTGATATCTCAGTGGATGCGCGTTCGCTTCACGTGCGAAAGGCCCGGAGTTCGAGCCCCGCTGGATCCGTTACGATTGTGTCCTTAGGCAAGGCATTTAAATTCCACATGCCTATTCTCTCTCCCTCATGGCGATGGATTCTATCAGGAATGAGGTCTCGAGAGTGATTAGTACAAGTTATAAGAACTTGTTTCGCAATCGAGCTAAATTAAATTTGTATAAACTAAGGATGCTTTTTTTCTAAAATATAATTATGGATACCATTTTAAACACATTTACAAACAAAACCGTTAAATTATTTTTTTAGCACTCGCTTGTAAGACAGGAAGCCACTTTGAGACCATAATCTGGTGGTAGAAAAACTCGTCTTGTAGGCGGTTAAGGACAGTATATAGATTCTAACCTGCATATTGGTCTGCCTTTGTTGAGCATTCAGCCCCATAAATCCCCGATCCAAACATAGCCCTTTCACTTCCAACTCTGTTATCTAGACCATCTTTGCAAATTATTTCGACATTTGTGTCTTTGGTTCCATGAAAAAGTAGAAACTCGTTTAATTCTGGATGCATATCTTTATCCAGCGTTGAGTTGACGAACCTGGCAGTTTCAACAGCTCCAGTGCAATTTTGGAGTTTACCAATATTTGGAAATCTGACTTCATTCGAATTCAACAATCGTAGATACAACGACTGCCTTTTCTTTGTGAACTTGTCGTACAACTCTAGATTCTCTATCCTCTGTACCTTTACAACAACTAGTTTCGAGTAGTTGACTGGATCAAGGCCGACTGCATCCCGACCTTTTCCAATCTTGCTCTGGTCAAACGTTGAGTTAATCATCTTTACAATGGCAGAAAATTCATAACTGTTCCTATCCAACTGAACATTTTCATACGAATCTGAAGTCATTAATGACTTCACTGTCACATCAGGCTTGTAAATCTTCCAATATGGAGGCACTTCAGGTTCCCCTTTAGCCATGAACTTGACAAACTCCCTCGTTTCCCTTCTTACATTCATTGGCCGTCTTCTACTGATCTCTATACTGTCCTTCTCATTCAACAGAACTTGTAAGATGTCTGTCCGTGCTTTCCGTACACTTTCTACAGGTCCTCTCAACACATAAATGTTTCTCTCTGCAATATTACAAAGCTCGATTGTGTTAGTCAACAATTAGAAGTTATTATGTTGCTAGTTTCATATCAGCATAGGTATCGACCCAAGGTAACTTGTTATCAGCCGGAGAACGATGATCGAAGGTTGATATCAAGCTACAAAGGGTCGATACCTATTCTGATATGAAACTAGCCACGTAATAACGTCTTGAAATTTGAAAATTTAATAATTGAAATTAGGCTCTCTGTTTCTGAATTAGATACACGAAACAATTTAAATATTACCACAAAACTACAAACATCCGTTATCTGTCAAATTTGACACGCTGGGATGCTACAGGAAGTAAACAAACTAGCACTGAGTGCGAATGCATTATTTTCTCATGAACTAGTTACAATACATTTTTGTCTAGTTTGATACAGGCTCGTGACCATATCAAACTAGCAAATGTACTATCAGGCTGGAAAACACAGCAGACCACTAACACAGGTTTGTTCGACTGTATACCATACATAAATTAACAGAATGTTAAATAAGATACTCGTGCAATATTGCAATTGAACTAAAGACAAACTTGAACTTTTAATATCAGTGACCCGGATTTCAAACATTCGTCTGGAGAGATGCCATATAACGTAAGCTGTAGGTGTCAAATGAGCAGATAA
This sequence comes from Archivesica marissinica, assembly GCA_014843695.1. Classification (NCBI taxonomy): domain Eukaryota; kingdom Metazoa; phylum Mollusca; class Bivalvia; order Venerida; family Vesicomyidae; genus Archivesica; species Archivesica marissinica. Next base: position 836,627 of record CM026400.1, read on the forward strand.
CAAATGTGCAATATTTTTCCTAAAACATTGGGCTTTACATATCATTCAAATCTTCCCGATATAGCGTGCTAAAGGCCGTCAGATTAGTGCCGTGGTTAGCGCGCTCGCTTCTCACCAATGCAACCCAGGTTTGATCCTTGGATCGGGAAGTGTGCGATAAGTTACGGCAGTCGCCAGATCGGACAGGTGCATTTTCTCCGGGTACACCAGTTTCCTCCCACACGAATGACCACATTTTAATATAAGTTGTTAAAACTTGCTTCGCAATCATTGTAAAATAAATAAAATTTATTTTTAAAAAAGCGTGCTAAAGGTTAACCACAAAAACAATAAATCTATAATCATAATAATTGATTTATGTTTAGTAATTATTTTGTACATACCTTTAACTTTAACAGACTCGACACCATTTGATGTAACAATTTTCACAATTTTATCCTTAGCATCACTAGATATTTTCTTTATCTCGTCAATTGTTTCTTCGTATAGGAATTCTTCTTTGATCTGTTTGCAAAGATCATGCCGGGCTCTCGCACAAATCTCTTTATTTTCAGCAAAAACCACTATTTTTAAGCTGGAAGCTGGCTTCTTTTCTGGAAAACGGGAACGAGGCTTGCGAGTTTTTGTTCTTGGTCTTTCGCTGTATCTAATATCTGCTTCTAAAACGAACAAGACAACAAGGACATTACGGAAAGTTCATTCTGTGGGTGTGTTTTACGTTTATTTATCGTCGCTATCGGTTGCCCATATGAGCGACGACTCCTGAAGAGATTAGTCATTTTAGATTTTTGGAGGATAGTGCAATGATACAGAGAGAGACCCATTCCAGAGTCTCTTCTGGTTCTTTTACGTGCATGGTGTAAAGCACCGACACAAGACCTCGGTTTAACGTCCCATCTGAAAGACTTTTATTAGGGTAAGACGGGGGATCGAACCTGCGATCCCTGGATTACCAGTCCAGCATGTTACCACTGGACTACTACATATCCGTCTGTAAACATTCTGGGAAATAATGCACATGTATGTAATATGTTAGTTCCAGGTTAAACAAATATTAGTAATGCAGTGTTGTTTATTCTAACAATAAAATTATTTGTAGAATGAGAATGCAAATAACAATAATATCAAAACTGATGAATCGTAAAATTTCATTGTTATCAAAATAATACTGATGAATGTTCAAATTGGGCGCTATCAAAATAATACTGGTGAATGTTCAAATTGGGTGTTATCAAAACAACACTGTGGTGAATGTTCAAATTGGGTGTTATCAAAACAAATGGTGGAGGTTAGCTATCTCGGATTGTTCTAGCAGTGTGGCGGAGGTTAGCTATCTCAGATTGTTCTAGCAGTGTGGTGGAGGTTAGCTATCTCGGATTGTTCTAGCAGTGTGGCGGAGGTTAGCTATCTCGGATTGTTCTAGCAGTGTGGCGGAGGTCAGCTATCTTGGATTGTTCTAGCAGTACGACAGTGGTTAGCTATCTCAGATTGTTCTAGCAGTGTGGCGGAGGTTAGCTATCTCGGATTGTTCTAGCAGCACGACGGAGGTTAGCCATCTCGGATTGTTCTAGCAGCACAACGGAGGTTAGCTATTTCGGATTGTTCTAGCAGCACGATGGAGGTTAGCTATCTCGGATTGTTCTAGCAGCACGACGGAGGTTAGCTATCTTGGATTGTTCTAGCAGCACGACGGAGGTTAGCTATCTCGGATTGTTCTAGCAGCATGACGGAGTTTAGCTATCTTGGATTGTTCTAGCAGCACGACGGCGGTTAGCTATCTCGGATTGTTCTAGCAGTGTGGTGGAGGTTAGCTATCTCGGATTGTTCTAGCAGCACGACGGAGGTTAGCCATCTCGGATTGTTCTAGCAGCACGACCGAGGTTAGCTTTCTCGGATTGTTCTAGCAGTGTGGCAGAGGTTAGCTATCTCGGATTGTTCTAGCAGTGTGGTGGAGGTTAGCTATCTCGGATTGTTCTAGCAGTGTGGTGGAGGTTAGCTATCTCGGATTGTTCTTGCAGTGTGGCGGAGGTTAGCTATCTCAGATTGTTCTAGCAGCACGACGGAGGTTAGCTATCTCAGATTGTTCTAGCAGCACAATGAAGGTTAGCTATCTCAGATTGTTCTAGCAGTAGGACAGTGGTTAGCTATCTCGGATTGTTCTAGCAGCACAATGAAGGTTAGCTATCTCAGATTGTTCTAGCAGCACAATGGAGGTTAGCTATCTCGGATTGTTCTAGCAGCACGACGAGGTTAGCTATCTCGGATTGTTCTAGCAGCCTGGTGGAGGTTAGCTATCTCGGATTGTTCTAGCAGCACGACGGAGGTTAGCTTTCTTGGATTGTTCTAGCAGCAAGACGGAGGTTAGCTACCTCGGATTGTTCTAGCAGCACGACGGAGGTTAGCTATCTCGGATTGTTCTAGCAGCACAACGGAGGTTAGCTATCTCGGATTGTTCTAGCAGCACAATGGAGGTTAGCTATTTCGGATTGTTCTAGCAGCACGACGGAGGTTAGCTATCTCGGATTGTTCTAGCAGCACGACGGAGGTTAGCTATCTCGGATTGTTCTAGCAGCCTGGTGGAGGTTAGCTATCTCGGATTGTTCTAGCAGCACGACGGAGGTTAGCTATCTTGGATTGTTCTAGCAGCACAACGGAGGTTAGCTATCTCGGATTGTTCTAGCAGCACAACGGAGGTTAGCTATTTCGGATTGTTCTAGCAGCACGACGGAGGTTAGCTATCTCGGATTGTTCTAGCAGCACGATGGAGGTTAGCTATCTCGGATTGTTCTAGCAGCACGACGGAGGTTAGCTATCTTGGATTGTTCTAGCAGCACGACGGAGGTTAGCTATCTCGGATTGTTCTAGCAGCATGACGGAGTTTAGCTATCTTGGATTGTTCTAGCAGCACGACGGCGGTTAGCTATCTCGGATTGTTCTAGCAGTGTGGTGGAGGTTAGCTATCTCGGATTGTTCTAGCAGCACGACGGAGGTTAGCCATCTCGGATTGTTCTAGCAGCACGACCGAGGTTAGCTATCTCGGATTGTTCTAGCAGTGTGGCAGAGGTTAGCTATCTCGGATTGTTCTAGCAGTGTGGTGGAGGTTAGCTATCTCGGATTGTTCTAGCAGTGTGGTGGAGGTTAGCTATCTCGGATTGTTCTTGCAGTGTGGCGGAGGTTAGCTAACTCAGATTGTTCTAGCAGCACGATGGAGGTTAGCTATCTCAGATTGTTCTAGCAGCACAATGAAGGTTAGCTATCTCAGATTGTTCTAGCAGTAGGACAGTGGTTAGCTATCTCGGATTGTTCTAGCAGCACAATGAAGGTTAGCTATCTCAGATTGTTCTAGCAGCACAATGGAGGTTAGCTATCTCGGATTGTTCTAGCAGCACAACGGATGTTAGCTATCTCGGATTGTTCTAGCAGCACGACGAGGTTAGCTATCTCGGATTGTTCTAGCAGCCTGGTGGAGGTTAGCTATCTCGGATTGTTCTAGCAGTGTGGCGGAGGTTAGCTATCTCGGATTGTTCTAGCAGTGTGGTGGAGGTTAGCTATCTCGGATTGTTCTAGCAGTGTGGCGGAGGTTAGCTATCTCAGAATGTTCTAGCAGTGTGGTGGAGGTTAGCTATCTCGGATTGTTCTAGCAGCACGACGGAAGTTAGTTATCTCGGATTGTTCTAGCAGTGTGGCGGAAGTTAGCTCAGATTTCTTGTGTTATTACTTGTTTTTACACTGACAGACAAATACTTATTCTTTCCCTCCATATCACACTTGAAGGTAATATCATAGTTATATACAGTCAAACCTGTCTTAAGCAGCCAGCAAAGGGACTCACAGAAAGTGGCTGCTTAGTACAAGCAGCTGCTTAACAGAGGTAAAATATATAACAAAGTAACATATTGGGAATCTGAAAACTGGCTGCTTAATGCAGGTTGGCTGCTTAATAGAGGTGACCACTAACACAGGTTTGACTGTATGTGTATCTGTCCATTTTACTTGGGCTACATCTCGTCAAAAGCAATATGATAGTGGGTGATGAATGCCCATGCAGCTCATAGCCATAGCCAAAGACGTTACAGCCCGGACTGAAAATATAGACTCGGACGGACACACGGACGTTGGACAGTGCGAAAATGACATACCTCCTTTCGTCTGCCATTTACAGTGTAGGATACATCGTACTATGGTTTGTTCGAGAGCTCTGTAGTAAAGTGTGGGAGGTGTCTTTCTCAAGGATTAAGGATATTACATACATGCCATGATGGGTTATCGAACTGTGGACACCCGGATCACTGGATCATGAAACCCACATGTAAAGAGATGTAAACAAACAATGTTTTGAGTCAAGGTCACATTTCATTCACCTTGTGCAGTTTTGTAAGATCTATGATGGGTTGCTGTGTCACGTGGACGTCCGGTGGATGTTCGTGAACTTCCGGTGGATGTTCGTGCACTTCCGGTGGATGTTCGTGGACTTCCGGTGGATGCTCGTCGAAGCTCAGTAATTTGTGGCAGCTTCTGTAGACTGTCATGGAACAATCTCTGCTGGACACTTTGCAGTCCGGTTCCCGACTGTTGTTGCAACTGGTGTTGCTGTAGCAGCAACTGTTGTTGAGACTGTTGTTGCTGTAGCAGTGACTGGTGTTGCAACTGTTGTTGCGACTGTTGTTGCTGTAGCATTTGTTGAAATGAATTGGGTGCTGCAAGTGGACTTTGAACATTACCTTGATATGGATCTTGCATGTAGGATCGTCGTGCCGGTACAGGTGTATATCTGCTGATGGACGATTCATCAAATGACTGGAATGCCTTCTCAAACACTCCATATGTTGCATCATCAAATATAACGATTGTAATTTGCTGAAAGACAAGAAAGTCATAATTGATATGAATTGATTTGAAATGTTGGTAATCTGTCTCAACAATGTGTGTGTGTTTTACGCTTATTTATCGTCGCTACCGGTTGCCCATATGAGCAACGCCTCCTGAAGAGATTAGTCATTTTTGGAGGATAATGCATGATACAGACCCATTCCAGAGTTTCATCTGTTTCTTTTACATGCACGATGTACAGCACAGACACGAGACCTCGGTTTAACGTCCCATCTGAAAGACTGTTATTTTGTTAGGGTCAGACGGGGGATCGAACCTGCGATCCCTGGATTACCAGTCCAGCGTGTTACCACTAGACTACAGATCCGTCTGTGGATAGATTTACCCGCAAACTCAGTTAATACATAGTTCCCACGGCCTGTGAAAATAGTCAAAAACACTGATAAGATCTTATCTTGGCAGCCATTTTGACTGGCAAGTTTTATTAACAGCAATTTCACGATTTTACTAGTAATTCTTTAATTGCAATAACTTTATTCATTTTGGTTTCTTAATATAAAATTTGGTATGATTTTAAAGGTATTGAAATGCAGGGGATCGAACCTGCGATCACTGGATTACCAGTCCAGCATGTTACCACTGGACAGATCCGTCTGTTGTCTCAACCGTTATCATACATGTTTCTTTTATAATTTCCAATGAATGATCCAAGGCCTCTCAGTAAAAGAAAATGTTTTTCATTGTATTGAAATATGTATCATAATTGAAAAATGTGTATCATAATTGAAATATGTGTCATAATTGAAATTGAAATATGTATCATAATTGAAATATGTATCATAATTGAAATATGATATTGAAATATGTATCATAATTGAAATATATGTATCATAATTGAAATATGATATTGAAATATGTATCATAATTGAAATATGTATCATAATTGAAATATATGTATCATAATTGAAATATGTATCATAATTGAAATGTGTATCATAATTGAAATGTGTATCATAATTGTTTACACAGATGGCATCAATAGAAACCTAGCGCCACGTGATAATATTTCTTTGTTTGTTCGGGTCAGTGACCTTAACCGCTCGACCACGGAGGCGCTCGTCTGTTCGGGTTTTACGTCTGCATCAGCACCATTTTGGGCTATATCGCCGACGGGCAGTTTACCTAACAACACCTTTCCTGGGCAAGCTCCAGCGGTTACCCAGTACTTGGTGCACCAACCTCCGTAAGAAACTGTTACGTTTTCAGATAAATGAGACACGGCCCGAGCGTGGCTCGAACTTGTGACCATAAGTGATGATAGCTTATAGTGGTACACAAGTCAGTGTCTTTAACAACTCAACAACAAGGCGGACATGTGATAATATTGCGTTCACTGTTCTTTCTGGTGAATTATAATTCGAGCAAACACTTGAAATAAAAAAGTATCCTCTATTATGTCTTAATGCGAGCCGGCTCATCTGGATCTACACTTTTTGTAAGCCTATTTAGAGGTCTGTGGTGTTGAAAAGGTTAATAAATTTAAATAAATAGAGAATATTAGGTTACCGTCCATACCTGCCTATAAGACGACTTTTTATCTTGTTAAATGGTTTCATAATTACGTTTTATAAAAGAAAGCAAGCACCCTGACACTGAAAATGTCTTCAACTTGCACTTGCCAAACATGCAATTAATACATGTGTCTGGTGTCCATTTTATCAACCCGTCTTATATGCGAGTGCATGCCAAAACATACAGATTTCTGGAAGTCGTGATAGCACAGTGGATGCGCGTTCGCTTCAGGTGCGAAAGGTCCGAAGTTCGAGCCCAGCTGGAGCCGCTACGATTGTGCCCTTAGGCAAGGCTTAGGCAAGGCATTTAAATTCCACGTTGCCTCTTCTCTCTCCCTCGTGGCGATGGATTCCATCAGGAATGAGGTCTCGAGAGTGATTAATATAAGTTGAAATAACTTGTTTCGTAATAGAGCTAAAATAAATTTGTATAAACTACAGATTTCTGGACCAAAGTAGCGAGGTCTTATAGGTGAGATCGCCTTATATGGATGGTATTGCCACGCAGAGACTCGCCTTGTATAGACCAAAGTAGCGAGGTCTTATAGGTGAGATCGCCTTATATGGATGGTATTGCCAGCAGAGACTCGCCTTGTATAGGTGGGGTTTTGGTGGTGTTTTGGTGGTTTGTGGGTGTTGTTGTTTCTCAAACTCGCCTAATAAATTAAAAAGTCAGAAATCTAATATTCAATTTATGCTAGCTTCTGATCAAAAAGATGATTTAGAGAGGAAAGATTACAGAATACAGTGTCTGTTTACAGTGTCTGTACAAACATAACACGTGTTTACAGTGTCTGTACAAACATAGCACGTGCTTACAGTGTCTGTACAAACATAGCATGTGTTTACAGTGTCTGTATAAACATAGCACATGTTTACAGTGTCTGTACAAACATAGCACATGTTTACAGTGTCTGTACAAACATAGCACATGTTTACAGTGTCTGTACAAACATAGCACATGTTTACAGTGTCTGTATAAACATAGCACGTGCTTACAGTGTCTGTACAAACATAGCACATGTTTACAGTGTCTGTACAAACATAGCACATGTTTACAGTGTCTGTACAAACATAGCACATGCTTACAGTGTCTGTACAAACATAGTACATGTTTACAGTGCCTGTACAAACATAGCATGTGCTTACAGTGTCTGTACAAACATAGCACATGTTTACAGTGTCTGTACAAACATAGCACATGTTTACAGTGTCTGTACAAACATAGCACATGCTTACAGTGTCTGTACAATCATAGCATGTGTTTACAGTGTCTGTACAAACATAGCATGTGTTTACAGTGTCTGTACAAACATAGCATGTTTACAGTGTCTGTACAAACATAGCATGTGTTTACAGTGTCTGTACAAACATAGCAGTGTTTACAGTGCTGTACAACATAGCGCATGCTTACAGTGTCTGTACAAACATAGCACATGCTTACAGTGTCTGTACAAACATAGCATGTGTTTACAGTGGCTGTACAAACATAGCATGTGCTTACAGTGTCTGTACAAACATAGCACATGCTTACAGTGTCTGTACAAACATACCACATGTTTACAGTGTCTGTACAAACATAGCACATGTTTACAGTGTCTGTACACACATACCACATGTAGCATGTTGTTTGTTAGAGCAAGTAAAATAGGTTTATTGGACAATATGAATAACCTGCATTCTGTAGCGTGTTGTTTGTAAGAGCAAGTAAAATAGGTTTATTGGACAATATAATACCTGCATTCTGTAGAATAACCTGCATTCTGTAGCGTGTTGTTTGTAAGCAAGTAAAATAGGTTTATTGGACAATATGAATAACCTGCATTCTGTAGCGTGTTGTTTGTAAGAGCAAGTAAAATAGGTTTATTGGACAATATGAATAACCTGCATTCTGTAGCGTGTTGTTTGTTAGAGCAAGTAAAATAGGTTTATTGGACAATATGAATAACCTGCATTCTGTAGCGTGTTGTTTATTAGAGCAAGTACAATAGGTTTATTGGACAATATGAATAACCTGCATTCTGTAGCGTGTTGTTTGTAAGCAAGTAAAATAGGTTTATTGGACAATATGAATAACCTGCATTCTGTAGCGTGTTGTTTGTAAGAGCAAGTAAAATAGGTTTATTGGACAATATGAATAATCTGCATTCTGTAGCGTGTTGTTTGTTAGAGCAAGTAAAATAGGTTTATTGGACAATATGAATAACCTGCATTCTGTAGCGTGTTGTTTATTAGAGCAAGTACAATAGGTTTATTGGACAATATGAATAACCTGCATTCTGTAGCGTGTTGTTTGTAAGCAAGTAAAATAGGTTTATTGGACAATATGAATAACCTGCATTCTGTAGCGTGTTGTTTGTAGAGCAAGTAAAATAGGTTTATTGGACAATATGAATAACCTGCATTCTGTAGCGTGTTGTTTGTAAGAGCAAGTAAAATAGGTTTATTGGACAATATGAATAACCTGCATTCTGTAGCGTGTTGTTTTTGAGCAAGTAAAATAGGTTTATTGGACAATATGAATAACCTGCATTCTGCATCATGTTGTTTGTTAGAGCAAGTAAAATAGGTTTATTGGACAATATGAATAACCTGCATTCTGTAGCGTGTTGTTTGTAAGAGCAAGTAAAATAGGTTTATTGGACAATATGAATAACCTGCATTCTGTGGCGTGTTGCTTGTAAGAGCAAGTACATCTCTGCTAGCATTCGTTCGGCAACTGTTTCCGGCGTATATTGATACATTCTACCGACACCGAGAGGTGGAAGAGCAATAGATGTATAACCCTTATTTACGCATTTGTCAAACACCTTCACCATCGTCTTGTTTATCATCTACAAAAAACAATTGAGCCAACAATAACATAATTATATTTAATCATAGTCATTTCTTT
>CM026400.1:846920-866236 GCA_014843695.1 Archivesica marissinica
GTCATTTTATTATTTAGAGGATAAGTCATTTTATTATTTAGAGGATAAGTCATTTTATTATTTAGAGGATAAGTCATTTTATTATTTAGAGGATAAGTCATTTTATTGTTTAGAGGATAAGTCATTTTATTATTTAGAGGATAGTGTAACGTACAGAAAACGCTCAAATTCCAGAAGCATCCCTGGTTCTTTTACAATTTTATGTTTAAGCAATATTTTAGGGTCAGATGGAGTATCGAACGTCCGATCCCTGGAGTCACAGTCGCAGTGTTAACCACCGGACCACCGAACTGTCTGAATGATAATAATGTTGTAATGATATACTTTTTCACTATTTTTTTTTCTGGTCTCTTTGTGTTTCAAAACTACCTATTATTATAAAAACAAAACACTGACTATTAGATATTGACTCAATCATGGCTCGGCAACAGTTTGTCTGTATGCGCAAAGAAGGAATTGACCATGTTTAAACTTTGTTTTGGCCAATGACATCAAACGTGCCATCATTTCACTAGCTTTTTTGTAGTTTTGCGACATCATTTAGAGCTACGCACTCGTAACACCAACTATTTTTACGCAGTTTAGATATTTTGGTCACGTTAGAAATACCGATAATACTTGTATTCACGTTATTTATAGTCGAGTAAAACATGGTTCGTCATTCTGAGTAAAACATGGTTCGTCATTCTGAGTAAAACATGGTTCGTCATTCTGAGTAAAACATGGTTCGTCATTCTGAGTAAAACATGGTTCGTCATTCTGAGTAAAACATGGTTCGTCATTCTGAGTAAAACATGGTTCGTCATTCTGAGCACCAGAATTAACTGCTTAGGCCTATGGCCTGCATGGTTAATCCTATACGTCTGGTCTCCAACCCTTGTTAAAATAACTGAAAGACAAATATTATTTCTTAATTCTAATCTTGCATACCGGTAAGTGTAAGACATTACTTTATGCAAATTTATTTTAGTTTGATTGCGAAACAAGTTCTTTCAACTTATATTGATAACTCTCGAGACCTCATTCCTGATGGAATCCATCGCCACGAGTGAGAGAGAAGAGGCAACGTGGAAATTAAATGCCTTGCCTAATGGCATAATCGTAACGGCTCCAGCTGGGCTTGAACTCCGGACCTTTCGCACCTGAAGTGAACGCGCATCCACTGCTTCCACACTGTAAGACATAGAAGGAATAAATGAACGTGTGTTGTTTGTATCAAGGTTATGCAATACAGTTGTGTTACGCAGAAGTCCGCCACATCCACTGTAAACATTATAATTGTATCAGGGGGATCATTCTAGAGGGCGATGTGGGCGAAATAGTCGCCCTACTGACCCTCACTTCGCCCTATGGGGCCCCCACATAAAATTTAGTCCAGTATGATACTAGCCCATTATAAAGCAATCCTTCGATTCAAATGTTATATTTAATGGACATGCTGTGCATTTTAACCATATTTTGTTGAAATTTATTAAATAATGCCTTTTACAGACTTGACCGTGCATTTTCTCACTTCTTCCAAACATTAAATTGAGCCCCTTCGTATTGTATACCCCGATGAATGAAACGCAGATTGATTATATTCCTTATAATTATACGACATTGTTTTTAAATTTTGACATACAGTCAAACCTGTATTAAGCAGCCAACCTGTATTAACTGTATTAAGCAGCCAACCTGTATTAAGCAGCCAACCTGTATTAACTGTATTAAGCAGCCAACCTGTATTAAGCAGCCAACCTGTATTAACTGTATTAAGCAGCCAACCTGTATTAAGCAGCCAGTGTCAAGCTTCCAATATGTTGTTTTATTCTACATTTGCCCTCTATTAAGCAGCCAACTGTGCTAAGCAGCCATTTTTGTCATTCCCTTGGCTGCCTGCTTAACACAGGTCTGAATGTACTTTTAATACTTTTACTACCAAACCAGCATGTTTAAAGCGACACTAATAGGTGAAAACGTAAATGTCTGCAGAATGTAATTTGCTATTATATGGTATAATTGTTTTTCAACAAATAAACAAACGTTGTATACGCGGTTTGTTGGCATAACAAAATAATGTAAATAGGGTCGACATTCATGCGTGATACAAAGCGTTTTATCCTGAATAAATGCTACATATTTACCGTGATATCTCACATGTGTGCCTATGCATATTTATTTGTAGACTAATCTTAATTAAATTATCTCTAAACGACAATTCAGGAGCCGTTATATAAAATCCTACTTTCACGTTTGAAAGTTTGTATACCACAAAAACACTGTTAAATTGATTCAATGTTAGTGTTCGATGTATTCAGAAGAATTTGTAGTAGCAATGCATTTATATGTGAAAAAACTGCATTTATTTGCTTTTTGTGATATAATGTCGTTTTAATTGATACACTGACAAATACATGGGGTCCCAATTATCCAGTTGTGCAGCCTATGTACACGATGTAAACTCAACTTTGGCAACAGCTGTTTTAACCAATTGTTTTACAACTTTATGTGCGTAGTACCGCCCACTTCTGTCGGTTACCTAGTATAATGAAGCTCCATCCTACTACTCTTACCATGTTGTAAATGCAACAGACCAAATGGGTATTTAACATCTGAATAGTGGTGTAAATATTTGACATTGATTTACTAAATTGAGCGATATTTCAGAGTATTAACCCGTAACCTGCTAATCACGACTAAAGGCGCTTTTGCAAACAGCATAGAGCCAGATCCGACGGCACAGAACGTGCCATCTGATCAGGCTCTATGCTGTTTGCTATTCGGATAGTGGAGCTAAAACAATTATCTGAATAGCAAATAATATAGATCCTAATCAGATGCTGCGTTATGCCGCTGCTGATCTGGATCTATGTTGTTTGCACATTCCGTTTAATTTATTCAGCAGGTTAAGGGTTAACATTTCATCGAATTGCTAAGTACCCTGTCTGACGATATGTACTTGTATCACTCTCTGACCTCTATTTATCAGATGTATGACGCAGCTCGAGATTCGGATTCGGGGATTCTTGTGGAGACTGCGGGCTGTGGTCGTCTAAACTGTTCGTCAGTTTTCCATGTAGTCCTCCGACAAGGGGACACATATTGTCAAAAGGTTAGTTGTTTCTCAGCTGCATGATCATTAACTACATTTGTAGTGTCCTTAGGCAAGACTCTTAAATCCACATTGTCTCTTCTCTCTCCATCAAGGTGATGGTTTACGTCGCGATTGAGGTCTCGAGAGCGTTTGATCTAATGTTGTAAAAACTTGTTTCGCAATCGAGCTAAGCTAAATTTGTATAAACTAATCTAAGCTACTTGATCCTGATGTTAGCTCAGCATTTTCTCTTTCTAATAATGACCAACTATGATTTCTTCGTCAGCATCTGTCCAACGACAGTCCGTCTTCGGACTTTAATATTAGCCATGACTGCTCTGTCTCCCGATGGAGTTTGCTCATGTCTATCTGTAAAACCCTTAGATCCTGCTCATGCCTATCTACAATACCCTTAGATCCTGCTCATGTTTATCTACAATACCCTTAGATCCTGCTCATGTCTATCTACAATACCCTTAGATCCTGCTCATGTCTATCTACAATACCCTTAGATCCTGCTCATGTCTATCTATAAAACCCTTAGATCCTGCTCATGCCTATCTACAATACCCTTAGATCCTGCTCATGTCTATCTACAATACCCTTAGATCCTGCTCATGTCTATCTACAATACCCTTAGATCCTGCTCATGTCTATCTATAAAACCTTAGATCCTGCTCATGCCTATCTACAATACCCTTAGATCCTGCTCATGTCTATCTACAATACCCTTAGATCCTGCTCATGTTATCTACAATACCCTTAGATCCTGCTCATGTCTATCTATAAAACCCTTAGATCCTGATCATGTCTATCTACAATACCCTTAGATCCTGCTCATGTCTATCTACAATACCCTTAGATCCTGCTCATGTCTATCTACAATACCCTTAGATCCTGCTCATGTCTATCTACAATACCCTTAGATCCTGCTCATGTCTATCTACAATACCCTTAGATCCTGCTCATGTCTATCTACAATACCCTTAGATCCTGCTCATGTCTATCTACAATACCCTTAGATCCTGCTCATGTCTATCTACAATACCCTTAGATCCTGCTCATGTCTATCTACAATACCCTTAGATCCTGCTCATGTCTATCTACAATACCCTTAGATCCTGCTCATGTTTATCTACAATACCCTTAGATCCTGCTCATGTCTATCTACAATACCCTTAGATCCTGCTCATGTCTATCTACAATACCCTTAGATCCTGCTCATGTTTATCTACAATACCCTTAGATCCTGCTCATGTTTATCTACAATACCCTTAGATCCTGCTCATGTCTATCTACAATACTCTTAGATCCTGCTCATGTCTATCGTCAATACCCTTAGATCCCGCTCATGTCTATCAATAAAACCCTTAGATCCTGCTCATGCCTATCTACAATACCCTTAGATCCTGCTCATGTCTATCTACAATACCCTTAGATCCTGCTCATGTCTATCTACAATACCCTTAGATCCTGCTCATGTTTATCTACAATACCCTTATATCCTTTTTATCACATTACCATAGCACGCTCATTTTAATAAATAACATTGCTACTTTCATTTTAATAAATAATGTTGCTACTTTCATTTTAATAAATTACGTTGCTACTTTCATTTTAATAAATAATGTTGCTACTTTCATTTTAATAAATAACGTTGCTACTTTCATTTTAATAAATTACGTTGCTACTTTCATTTTAATAAATAACGTTGCTACTTTCATTTTAATAAATTACGTTGCTACTTTCATTTTGGCGCCAAGTGTCGGCGCAAGGTGTCATGATGACACTAAATTGTCATGATACAAATAAGCATTATTCTCTCAATCAATCAGAATCCTTCCATGTGTTATTACACGTGCATACATTTAACCCTTTCCCTCATAGAAGCACCTCTTGACGTCATTACCAATACGACATACATTGACAATGTAGTAGCCAAACCAATGTTCATAATAATGGTCAGAATCTCATGTAGTGCCAGTAATATCTATGGAGGTGGGATAAATATGGCGACTACTTATCCACTGCATGATAGCTAAATGGCTGTCGTTTGTATGGAAATATAATAGTATATTAACCTAAATCTCTATGAACAGGGCTGTACAAATATTTTTCAAGGCCACTTGTCCAGGACAAGTGACTTTCAAAAAGCCACTTGTCCTGACCAGGATGCCACTTGTCCAATAATATTTTGCCAAAACAGCAATTAAAAATGTGATATCATATGTATCTTTACGTATAGGCTAATTGAGACCGAGACAAGATCATGATTAAGATGATTTAATTCAGTTTTTACTCTTATTTACATAAATTATCTAAATAAATAAAGAATCATTTTTACACACAAACTAATAATAATTATTTACAACACCGGTCACACACGTTTCTTAACACTTATGCCCGTGGACATGACTACCGCCTTTGCCACAGGCAAGCCCGTGCCTGGTGGCCTTCTCAGCATCAAAGTCTTGCAGAGAAGGCCCAGTTCTCTTCAGTTCACTTAATGGCATGCAGGCTGGTCCTTAATAGTCTGGCGTACACCTCACTAACAGGCACCTCACTGCTCTGCTGCTGTTGCCTCATAAGCATCTTCAACTGCACATACTCCGTCTGAATCTGGCTGTGACTAGCCTCAGGGAACACAGCCATCATATGGTTCAGGATGTCCTGTAGATCTGGCTGGCCAGCTGATGTCGCTCACTTGGGATGGACCTGTAGTCCAGGGCCTGGAACGACTTCAGTGGCTTCTCGTTGAAGTTCTGGAACCTGCAAATATACATGCATATCACTACATAATTATGAATTCAAAATGGAATCATCAGTGAGTGTACTCACTCAATACTCAGTCTGTTCTTTTTAGCCTCCCCACTTTCACTTTCATCTTCACTTTTCCGTTTAGAATTAAAGAATTTAAGTAAACTCATAATAGTTTAATAGAATAATTAATATGCAGAGTCAGATAGTTATTTACAGTATATTTCTATATAAAATTGAGTAAATCATATCGGTTGGCTGATCTTGAACTTTAAATGCTCTAATTATATCATGAAATTAAAAAACACAACTTACCTCTTTAAAAATAGTGACGTTTTCTGCGCCTCGGCAAAAAAGACAGAATTGACGCATGTATCGGCGAATATCAATCAGTGTTTGCAGTCTGTAATGGTAATCAGGCCACATTAATTGCCCACGTTTGTAGCACGCGTCCATCATAACAAATCAACCCAATCAGGCCTCATTATCTATTATGTATGTCCACTCTTAATCTTTAAATTAGCGAGTGTTTTCACAGTTCATCGCATTGTTTACATTCGCAATCGGCATATGTGTGATCACGTGATCTCACAACACATGCGTACACGGTGTTTCATTGGATTTCTACCGCGATATTCATCCGTTTTTTGGCGAAAGTAAATAGAGCCGGGTTTTTTTTATAGATTTTCTGTCAAAAAAGATGATTATAATTTTTGAAAAAGGCACTTGTCCGGGACTAACGTTTTGAAATTAGCCACTTGTCCGCCGTAATTTTCGACTTGTCCCGGGCGTCGGGCGATAGGATTTGTACAGCCCTGATGAAGTCCCAGTAATATCTATGGAGGTGGGATAGATATGGCGACTACTTATCCACTGCATGCATGATGGCTAAATGGCTGTAGTTTGTATGGAGATATAATAGTATATTAACCTAAATCTCTATGAAAGAAAGGGTTAAATGGCTGTCGTTTGTATGGAGATATAATAGTATATTAACCTAAATCTCCATGAAGGAAAGCGTTAAAGAAATGACTATGATTAAATATAATTATGTTATTGTTGGCTCAATTGTTTTTTGTAGATGATAAACAAGACGATGGTGAAGGTGTTTGACAAATGCGTAAATAAGGGTTATACATCTATTGCTCTTCCACCTCTCGGTGTCGGTAGAATGTATCAATATACGCCGGAAACAGTTGCCGAACGAATGCTAGCAGAGATGTACTTGCTCTTACAAGCAACACGCCACAGAATGCAGGTTATTCATATTGTCCAATAAACCTATTTTACTTGCTCTAACAAACAACATGCTACAGAATGCAGGTTATTCATATTGTCCAATAAACCTATTTTACTTGCTCTTACAAACAACACGCTACAGAATGCAGGTTATTCATATTGTCCAATAAACCTATTTTACTTGCTCTACAAACAACACGCTACAGAATGCAGGTTATTCATATTGTCCAATAAACCTATTTTACTTGCTCTTACAAACAACACGCTACAGAATGCAGGTTATTCATATTGTCCAATAAACCTATTTTACTTGCTCTTACAAACAACACGCTACAGAATGCAGGTTATTCATATTGTCCAATAAACCTATTTTACTTGCTTACAAACAACACGCTACAGAATGCAGGTTATTCATATTGTCCAATAAACCTATTTTACTTGCTCTAAAACAACACGCTACAGAATGCAGGTTATTCATATTGTCCAATAAACCTATTTTACTTGCTCTTACAAACAACACGCTACAGAATGCAGGTTATTCATATTGTCCAATAAACCTATTTTACTTGCTCTAACAAACAACATGCTACAGAATGCAGGTTATTCATATTGTCCAATAAACCTATTTTACTTGCTCTAACAAACAACATGCTGCAGAATGCAGGTTATTCATATTGTCCAATAAACCTATTTTACTTGCTCTTACAAACAACACGCTACAGAATGCAGGTTATTCATATTGTCCAATAAACCTATTTTACTTGCTCTAACAAACAACATGATGCAGAATGCAGGTTATTCATATTGTCCAATAAACCTATTTTACTTGCTCTAACAAACAACATGCTACATGTGGTATGTTTGTACAGACACTGTAAACATGTGCTATGTTTGTACAGACACTGTAAACATGTGGTATGTTTGTACAGACACTGTAAGCATGTGCTATGTTTGTACAGACATGCTATGTTTGTACAGACACTGTAAACACATGCTATGTTTGTACAGACACTGTAAGCACGTGCTATGTTTGTACAGACACTATAAACACGTGCTATGTTTGTACAGCCACTGTATTCTGTAATCTTTCATCTCTAAATCATCTTTTTGATCAGAAGCTAGCATAAATTGAATATTAGATTTCTGACTTTTTAATTTATTAGGCGAGTTTGAGAAAATATACAAGGCGAGTCTCTGCGTGGCAATACCATCCATATAAGGCGATCTCACCTATAAGACCTCGCTACTTTGGTCCAGAAATCTGTAGTTTATACAAATTTATTTTAGCTCTATTACGAAACAAGTTATTTCAACTTATATTAATCACTCTCGAGACCTCATTCCTGATGGAATCCATCGCCACGAGGGAGAGAGAAGAGGCAACGTGGAATTTAAATGCCTTGCCTAAGCCTTGCCTAAGGGCACAATCGTAGCGGCTCCAGCTGGGCTCGAACTTCGGACCTTTCGCACCTGAAGCGAACGCGCATCCACTGCGCTATCACGACTTCCAGAAATCTGTATGTTTTGGCATGCACTCGCATATAAGACGGGTTGATAAAATGGACACCAGACACATGTATTAATTGCATGTTTGGCAAGTGCAAGTTGAAGACATTTTCAGTGTCAGGGTGCTTGCTTTCTTTTATAAAACGTAATTATGAAACCATTTAACAAGATAAAAAGTCGTCTTATAGGCAGGTATGGACGGTAACCTAATATTCTCTATTTATTTAAATTTATTAACCTTTTCAACACCACAGACCTCTAAATAGGCTTACAAAAAGTGTAGATCCAGATGAGCCGGCTCGCATTAAGACATAATAGAGGATACTTTTTTATTTCAAGTGTTTGCTCGAATTATAATTCACCAGAAAGAACAGTGAACGCAATATTATCACATGTCCGCCTTGTTGTTGAGTTGTTAAAGACACTGACTTGTGTACCACTATAAGCTATCATCACTTATGGTCACAAGTTCGAGCCACGCTCGGGCCGTGTCTCATTTATCTGAAAACGTAACAGTTTCTTACGGAGGTTGGTGCACCAAGTACTGGGTAATCGCTGGAGCTTGCCCAGGAAAGGTGTTGTTAGGTAAACTGCCCGTCGGCGATATAGCCCAAAATGGTGCTGATGCAGACGTAAAACCCGAACAGACGAGCGCCTCCGTGGTCGAGCGGTTAAGGTCACTGACCCGAACAAACAAAGAAATATTATCACGTGGCGCTAGGTTTCTATTGATGCCATCTGTGTAAACAATTATGATACACATTTCAATTATGATACACATTTCAATTATGATACATATTTCAATTATGATACATATATTTCAATTATGATACATATTTCAATTATGATACATATTTCAATATCATATTTCAATTATGATACATATATTTCAATTATGATACATATTTCAATATCATATTTCAATTATGATACATATTTCAATTATGATACATATTTCAATTTCAATTATGACACATATTTCAATTATGATACACATATTTCAATTATGATACATATTTCAATACAATGAAAAACATTTTCTTTTACTGAGAGGCCTTGGATCATTCATTGGAAATTATAAAAGAAACATGTATGATAACGGTTGAGACAACAGACGGATCTGTCCAGTGGTAACATGCTGGACTGGTAATCCAGTGATCGCAGGTTCGATCCCCTGCATTTCAATACCTTTAAAATCATACCAAATTTTATATTAAGAAACCAAAATGAATAAAGTTATTGCAATTAAAGAATTACTAGTAAAATCGTGAAATTGCTGTTAATAAAACTTGCCAGTCAAAATGGCTGCCAAGATAGGATCTTATCAGTGTTTTTTACTATTTTCACAGGCCGTGGGAACTATGTATTAACTGAGTTTGCGGGTAAATCTATCCACAGACGGATCTGTAGTCTAGTGATAACACGCTGGACTGGTAATCCAGGGATCGCAGGTTCGATCCCCCGTCTGACCCTAACAAAATTAACAGTCTTTCAGATGGGACGTTACACCGAGGTCTCGTGCCTGTGCAGTACACCGAGCACGTAAAAGAACCAGATGAAACTCTGGAATGGGTCTCTATCTGTATCATTGCACTATCCTCCAAAAAAATCTAAAATGACTAATCTCTTCAGGAGGCATCACTCATATGGGCAACCGTTAGCAACGATAAATAAACGTAAAACACACACACATTGTTGAGACAGATTACCAACATTTCAAATCAATTCATATCAATTATGTCTTTCTTGTCTTTCAGCAAATTACAATCGTTATATTTGATGATGCAACATATGGCGTGTTTGAGAAGGCATTCCAGTCATTTGATGAATTGTCCATCAGCAGATATACACCTGTATCGGCACCACGATCCTGCATACAAGATCCATTTCAAGGGAATGTTCAAAGTCCACTTGCAGCACACAATTCATTTCAACAAATGCTACAGCAACAACAGTCGCAACAACAGTTGCAACACCAGTCACTGCTACAGCAACAACAGTCTCAACAACAGTTGCTGCTACAGCAACACCAGTTGCAACAACAGTCGGGAACCGGACTGCAAAGTGTCCAGCAGAGATTGTTCCATGACAGTCGACAGAAGCTGCCTACACCAGCTGTGCGACAACATACCGGGCATCATCGAGCACAATCGGCTGGTGCACAAATTACTGAGCTTCAACGAGCATCCACCGGAAGTGCACGAACATCCACCGGAAGTGCACAAACATCCACCGGAAGTTCACGAACATCCACCGGGCGTCCACGTGACACAGCAACCCATCATAGATCTTACAAAACTGCACAAGGTGAATGAAATGTGACCTTGACTCAAAACATTGTTTGTTTACATCTCTACATGTGGGTTTCATGATCCAGTGATCCGGGTGTCCACAGTTCGATAACCCATCATGGCATGTATGTAATATCCTTAATCCTTGAGAAAGACACCTCCCACACTTTACTACAGAGCTCTCGAACAAACCATAGTATCATATATCCTACACTGTAAATGGCAGACGAAAGGAGGTATGTCATTTTCGCACTGTCCGACGTCCGTGTGTCCGTCCGAGTCGATATTTTCAGTCAGGGCTGTAACTTCCTAGGCTATGGCTATGAGCTGCATGGGCATATACCACTCACTATCATATTGCTTTTGACGAGATGTAGCCCAAGTAAAATGGACAGATACACATACAGTCAAACCTGTGTTAGTGGTCACCTCTATTAAGCAGCCAACCTGCATTAAGCAGCCAGTTTTCAGATTCCCAATATGTTACTTTGTTATATATTTTACCTCTGTTAAGCAGCTGCTTGTACTAAGCAGCCACTTTCTGTGAGTCCCTTTGCTGGCTGCTTAAGACAGGTTTGACTGTATATAACTATGATATTACCTTCAAGTGTGATATGGAGGGAAAGAATAAGTATTTGTCTGTCAGTGTAAAAACAAGTAATAACACAAGAAATCTGAGCTAACTTCCGCCACACTGCTAGAACAATCCGAGATAACTAACCTCCGTCGTGCTGCTAGAACAATCCGAGATAGCTAACCTCCACCACATTGCTAGAACATTCTGAGATAGCTAACCTCCGCCACACTGCTAGAACAATCCGAGATAGCTAACCTCCGCCACACTGCTAGAACAATCCGAGATAGCTAACCTCCACCACACTGCTAGAACAATCCGAGATAGCTAACCGCCATCGTGCTGCTAAAACAATCCGAGATAGCTAACCTCCGTCGTGCTGCTAGAACAATCCGAGATAGCTAACCTCCACCACACTGCTAGAACAATCCGAGATAGCTAACCGCCGTCGTGCTGCTAGAACAATCCAAGATAGCTAACCTCCATCACACTGCTAGAACAATCCGAGATAGCTAACCGCCGTCGTGCTGCTAGAACAATCCAAGATAGCTAAACTCCGTCGTGCTGCTAGAACAATCCGAGATAGCTAACCTCCGTCGTGCTGCTAGAACAATCCAAGATAGCTAACCTCCGCCACACTGCTAGAACAATCCGAGATAGCTAACCTCCGTCGTGCTGCTAGAACAATCCGAGATAGCTAACCTCCGTTGTGCTGCTAGAACAATCCGAGATAGCTAACCTCCGTTGTGCTGCTAGAACAATCCGAGATAGCTAACCTCTTGTGCTGCTAAAACAATCCGAGATAGCTAACCTCCATTGTGCTGCTAGAACAATCTGAGATAGCTAACCTCCACCACACTGCTAGAACAAGCCGAGATAGCTAACCTCCACCACACTGCTAGAACAATCCGAGATTGCTAACCTCTGCCACACTGCTAGAACAATCCGAGATAGCTAACCTCCACCACACTGCTAGAACAATCCGAGATTGCTAACCTCTGCCACACTGCTAGAACAATCCGAGATAGCTAACCTCTGCCACACTGCTAGAACAAGCCGAGATAGCTAACCTCCACCACACTGCTAGACCAATCCGAGATAGCTAACCTCCATCATGCTGCTAGAACAATCCGAGATAGCTAACCTCTGCCACATTGCTAGAACAATCCGAGATAGCTAACCTCCGCCACACTGCTAGAATAATCTGAGATAGCTAACCTCCGCCACACTGCTAGAACAATCCGAGATAGCTAACTTCCACCATTTGTTTTGATAACACCCAATTTGAACATTCACCACAGTGTTGTTTTGATAACACCCAATTTGAACATTCACCAGTATTATTTTGATAGCGCCCAATTTGAACATTCATCAGTATTATTTTGATAACAATGAAGTTTTACGATTCACCAATATTATTTTGATAACAATGAAATTTTACGATTCATCAGTTTTGATATTACTGTTATTTGCATTCTCATTCTACAAATAATTTCATTGTTAGAATAAACACCATTACTAATATTTGTTTAACCTGGAACTAACATATTACATACATTTGCATTATTTCCCAGAATGTTTACAGACGGATCTGTAGTCCAGTGGTAACACGCTGGACTGGTAATCCAGGGATCACAGGTTCGATCCCCCGTCTGACCCTAATAAAATTAACAGTCTTTCAGATGGGACGTTAAACCGAGGTCTCCTGTCAGTGCTTTACACCGTGCACGTAAAAGAACCATGGCTATGTATCATTGCACTATCCTCCAAAAATCTAAAATGACTA
Source organism: Archivesica marissinica (assembly GCA_014843695.1). Lineage (NCBI taxonomy): Eukaryota > Metazoa > Mollusca > Bivalvia > Venerida > Vesicomyidae > Archivesica > Archivesica marissinica. Next base: position 860,150 of record CM026400.1, read on the forward strand.
ATCTCTTCAGGAGGCGTCGCTCATATGGGCAACCGATAGCGACGATAAATAAACGTAAAACACACCCACAGAATGAACTTTCCGTAATGTCCTTGTTGTCTTGTTCGTTTTAGAAGCAGATATTAGATACAGCGAAAGACCAAGAACAAAAACTCGCAAACCTCGTTCCCGTTTTCCAGAAAAGAAGCCAGCTTCCAGCTTAAAAATAGTGGTTTTTGCTGAAAATAAAGAGATTTGTGCGAGAGCCCGGCATGATCTTTGCAAACAGATCAAAGAAGAATTCCTATACGAAGAAACAATTGACGAGATAAAGAAAATATCTAGTGATGCTAAGGATAAAATTGTGAAAATTGTTACATCAAATGGTGTCGAGTCTGTTAAAGTTAAAGGTATGTACAAAATAATTACTAAACGTATATCAATTATTACGATTATAGATTTATTGTTTTTGTGGTTAACCTTTAGCACGCTTTTTTAAAAATAAATTTTATTTATTTTACAATGATTGCGAAGCAAGTTTTAACAACTTATATTTAAAATGTGGTCATTCGTGTGGGAGGAAACCGGTGTACCCGGAGAAAATGCACCTGTCCGATCTGGCGACTGCCGTAACTTATCGCACACTTCCCGATCCAAGGATCAAACCTGGGTTGCATTGGTGAGAAGCGAGCGCGCTAACCACGGCACTAATCTGACGGCCTTTAGCACGCTATATCGGGAAGATTTGAATGATATGTAAAGCCCAATGTTTTAGGAAAAATATTGCACATTTGTTATCTGCTCATTTGACGCCTACAGCTTACGTTATATGGCATCTCTCCAGACGAATGTTTGAAATCCGGGTCACTGATATTAAAAGTTCAAGTTTGTCTTTAGTTCAATTGCAATATTGCACGAGTATCTTATTTAACATTCTGTTAATTTATGGTATACAGTCGAACAAACCTGTGTTAGTGGTCTGCTGTGTTTTCCAGCCTGATAGTACATTTGCTAGTTTGATATGGTCACGAGCCTGTATCAAACTAGACAAAAATGTATCGTAACTAGTTCATGAGAAAATAATACACACTCAGTGCTAGTTTGTTTACTTCCTGTAGCATCCCAGCGTGTCAAATTTGACAGATAACGGATGTTTGTAGTTTTGTGGTAATATTTAAATTGTTTCGTGTATCTAATTCAGAAACAGAGAGCCTAATTTCAATTATTAAATTTTCAAATTTCAAGACGTTATTACGTGGCTAGTTTCATATCAGAATAGGTATCGACCCTTTGTAGCTTGATATCAACCTTCGATCATCGTTCTCCGGCTGATAACAAGTTACCTTGGGTCGATACCTATGCTGATATGAAACTAGCAACATAATAACTTCTAATTGTTGACTAACACAATCGAGCTTTGTAATATTGCAGAGAGAAACATTTATGTGTTGAGAGGACCTGTAGAAAGTGTACGGAAAGCACGGACAGACATCTTACAAGTTCTGTTGAATGAGAAGGACAGTATAGAGATCAGTAGAAGACGGCCAATGAATGTAAGAAGGGAAACGAGGGAGTTTGTCAAGTTCATGGCTAAAGGGGAACCTGAAGTGCCTCCATATTGGAAGATTTACAAGCCTGATGTGACAGTGAAGTCATTAATGACTTCAGATTCGTATGAAAATGTTCAGTTGGATAGGAACAGTTATGAATTTTCTGCCATTGTAAAGATGATTAACTCAACGTTTGACCAGAGCAAGATTGGAAAAGGTCGGGATGCAGTCGGCCTTGATCCAGTCAACTACTCGAAACTAGTTGTTGTAAAGGTACAGAGGATAGAGAATCTAGAGTTGTACGACAAGTTCACAAAGAAAAGGCAGTCGTTGTATCTACGATTGTTGAATTCGAATGAAGTCAGATTTCCAAATATTGGTAAACTCCAAAATTGCACTGGAGCTGTTGAAACTGCCAGGTTCGTCAACTCAACGCTGGATAAAGATATGCATCCAGAATTAAACGAGTTTCTACTTTTTCATGGAACCAAAGACACAAATGTCGAAATAATTTGCAAAGATGGTCTAGATAACAGAGTTGGAAGTGAAAGGGCTATGTTTGGATCGGGGATTTATGGGGCTGAATGCTCAACAAAGGCAGACCAATATGCAGGTTAGAATCTATATACTGTCCTTAACCGCCTACAAGACGAGTTTTTCTACCACCAGATTATGGTCTCAAAGTGGCTTCCTGTCTTACAAGCGAGTGCTAAAAAAATAATTTAACGGTTTTGTTTGTAAATGTGTTTAAAATGGTATCCATAATTATATTTTAGAAAAAAAGCATCCTTAGTTTATACAAATTTAATTTAGCTCGATTGCGAAACAAGTTCTTATAACTTGTACTAATCACTCTCGAGACCTCATTCCTGATGGAATCCATCGCCATGAGGGAGAGAGAATAGGCATGTGGAATTTAAATGCCTTGCCTAAGGACACAATCGTAACGGCTCCAGCGGGGCTCGAACTCCGGGCCTTTCGCACGTGAAGCGAACGCGCATCCACTGAGATATCACGACTTCCAAAAAGCATCCTGACACTAACAATTTCTTAAACTTGCACTTGTGGCCAAACATGCAATTTATGTCAATTTGATCAACACTTCTAATATGCGAGTGCATGTCAAAACCCACAGATTTCAGGACCAAAGTATGGGGGGGTTATCTTATAAACAAGATCGTGTTATAGGTGAGTATGTACGGTACTCTGATATATACTTGGCCATAAGTTGACCTCAATTTGTAACCTTATCAGAGCCCTACTGTTCCTTAGAGTCTCTCAAAGCAGTTACAATCAACAAATGGGTAAGATAACGGGTCAAACCAGCGCACATTCTATGTCTGAATTGTTGGGAGAAATTGTGTGAAGGCGACCTTAACCCTTTCCTTCATAGAGATTTAGGTTAATAAACTATTATATCTCCATACAAACGACAGCCATTTAACCCTAACCTTCATAGAGATTTAGATTAATATACTATTATATCTCCATACAAACGACAGCCATTTAACCATTTCCGTCATAGAGATTTAGGTTAATATACTATTATATCTCCATACAAACGACAGCCATTTAACCATTTCCTTCATAGAGATTTAGGTTAATATACTATTATATCTCCATACAAACGACAGCCATTTAACCCTTTCCTTCATAAAGATTTAGGTTAATACACTATTATATCTCCATACAAACGACAGCCATTTAACCCTTTCCTTCATAGAGATTTAGGTTAATACACTATTATATCTCCATACAAACGACAGCCATTTAACCCTTTCCTTCATAGAGATTTAGGTTAATACACTATTATATCTCCATACAAATGACAGCCATTTAACCCTTTCCTTCATAGAGATTTAGGTTAATAAACTATTATATCTCCATACAAACGACAGCCATTTAACCCTAACCTTCATAGAGATTTAGATTAATATACTATTATATCTCCATACAAACGACAGCCATTTAACCATTTCCTTCATAGAGATTTAGTTTAATATACTATTATATCTCCATACAAACGACAGCCATTTAACCATTTCCTTCATAGAGATTTAGGTTAATATACTATTATATCTCCATACAAACGACAGCCATTTAACCCTTTCCTTCATAGAGATTTAGGTTAATACACTATTATATCTCCATACAAACGACAGCCGCCATTTAACCCTTTCCTTCATAGAGATTTAGGTTAATACACTATTATATCTCCATACAAACGACAGCCATTTAACCCTTTCCTTCATAGACAGGGTTCCCACAGACCTTGAAAACTCCTTGAATTTGTGTTAGGTCCTTGAAAACTCCTTGAATTTGGTATTGGTGGTTTTTGTCCTTAAAAAGTCCTTAAATCCTGGGAAAAACTCCTTAAATTACCATAGCGTGTGCTTGAATCTCATGCAAGTTTTGATTTGTTGCTAAAATATTTTATTATTAATAAAATTCACCAATTTCGGCCGGGTGATGGGCAAAAAATGCGTCCGTCCCGAGTTAATTATTAGGTGTGGCCTCAAAAGATAGCGGCTGCACTTTGCGGTGTTTTCACCTCTGTGCTATTACGGCAAACCGGAAACAACAACAGTACATTTGGAACTGTTCGGATTTCTACGTTATACGCTATGTACAGAAGGAACCCATGCGAGACAAGCCATTGTTAAGTTGTGTATTCGCGTCAGTAGGCACAATGAATAAAGCCAAGGGTCAATGCGTGTATAATGCTAATTGGGAATGCGACCCCACGTTCCGAGACTGGGTGAAACTTATTAAAACTGACAAAAGGAAGGCCTTATGTTCGTATTGTGATCAAATAATTTCCATATGTCTGAAGCACAATCCCGAATTTAACGAGTCCTTGAAAACGATGAAATGTCCTTGAAAAGTCCTTGAATTTCAGTCTCAACAGTCTGTGGGAACCCTGATAGAGATTTAGGTTAATACACTATTATATCTCCATACAAATGACAGCCATTTAACCCTTTCCTTCATAGAGATTTAGGTTAATAAACTATTATATCTCCATACAAACGACAGCCATTTAACCCTAACCTTCATAGAGATTTAGGTTAATATACTATTATATCTCCATACAAACGACAGCCATTTAACCCTTTCCTTCATAGAGATTTAGGTTAATATACTATTATATCTCCATACAAACGACAGCCATTTAACCCTTTCCTACATAGAGATTTAGGTTAATATACTTTTATATCTCCATACAAACGACAGCCATTTAACCCTTTCCTTCATAGAGATTTAGGTTAATATACTATTATATCTCCATACAAACGACAGCCATTTAACTCTTAAGGATCATAGAGAATTAGGTTAATATACTATTATATCTGCCTACAAACAACAGCCATTTAACCATTTCCTTCATAGAGATTTAGGTTAATATACTATTATATCTCCATACAAACGACAGCCATTTAACCCTTTCCTTCATAAGAGATTTAGGTTAATAAACTATTATATCTCCATACAAACGACAGCCATTTAACCCTAACCTTCATAGAGATTTAGATTAATATACTATTATATCTCCATACAAACGACAGCCATTTAACCATTTCCTTCATAGAGATTTAGGTTAATATACTATTATATCTCCATGCAAACGACAGCCATTTAACCCTTTCCTTCATAGAGATTTAGGTTAATACACTATTATATCTCCATACAAACGACAGCCATTTAACCCTTTCCTTCATAGAGATTTAGGTTAATACACTATTATATCTCCATACAAACGACAGCCATTTAACCCTTTCCTTCATAGAGATTTAGGTTATACACTATTATATCTCCATACAAACGACAGCCATTTAACCCTTTCCTTCATAGACAGGGTTCCCACAGACCTTGAAAACTCCTTGAATTTGTGTTAGGTCCTTGAAAACTCCTTGAATTTGGTATTGGTGGTTTTTGTCCTTAAAAAGTCCTTAAATCCTGGGAAAAACTCCTTAAATTACCATAGCGTGTGCTTGAATCGCATGCAAGTTTTGAATTGTTGCTAAAATATTTTATTATTAATAAAATTCACCAATTTCGGCCGGGTGATGGGCAAAAAATGCGTCCGTCCCGAGTTAATTATTAGGTGTGGCCTCAAAAGATAGCGGCTGCACTTTGCAGTGTTTTCACCTCTTTGTGCTATTAAGGCAAACCGGAAACAACAACAGTACATTTGGAACTGTTCGGATTTCTACGTTATACGCTATGTACAGAAGGAACCCATGCGAGACAAACCATTGTTAAGTTGTGTATTCGCGTCAGTAGGCACAATGAATAAAGCCATGGGTCAATGCGTGTATAATGCTAATTGGGAATGCGACCCCACGTTCCGAGACTGGGTGAAACTTATTAAAACTGACAAAAGGAAGGCCTTATGTTCGTATTGTGATAAAATAATTTCCATATGTCTGAAGCACAATCCCGAATTTAACGAGTCCTTGAAAAACGATGAAATGTCCTTGAAAAGTCCTTGAATTTCAGTCTCAACAGTCTGTGGGAACCCTGATAGAGATTTAGGTTAATACACTATTATATCTCC